>CM038793.1:7845863-8081008 GCA_021764765.1 Vicia sativa
CTTCCCCAGCGGAATGTACGTTAAATCCCCGAGCAGTAATTCCACTCAGTCGAGCAATGTTACATCAGTCTCCAAGCAGTAGCACCTCATCCCCAGTCAAGGTATTCATCCCCAACGGACGTGTCTCAATCTTCCCCCTTTTCCCCGGCAGCAGTATCCAGACTCGAAGCTTGGTCAGATAGTGCATCGAAGGAAACATACACTTTTTATTCCCCAGCCAGAGATTACAACGGACTCCAGACTCTTCTAGCCCGGTCTCTCAGCAACTATCAAATGCTCTCCAGCAAGATCTACACTCAGGTCCCCGGTAGAGCGCCTCCTAAATTTCCTCAGCAGGATCTACATACAAGATCCCCAACGGATCGCCTCCCAGATTCTCCTCAGCAGGGTCTATGAGATCTCCAACAACGGGTTTCTCAAATCTCTACCTTCCTCAACAATATCTAGGCCCAAGACTTGGTCAGGTAGTGCATCGGAGGAATCCAGGATATCTTTCTTCTCCTTCAAAAGCGGGGTTTCCACCTACACAATTTCCCCAAGCAGGAGTCAGAAATCCTCAAAACAGAATATCCGCATCTTCTTCAAGATGGATATGTTTTGAAATATCACAACATCTATCATTCATACATTATTCATAAAGTCATAATGCATGCATATGTCATTCATATACACTGTCATGCATCATACCTTGCATAAAGCTAACGAATATTCTATCAAAGTTTCTCTTGTTTTCTCCAAAACAGGTAATAGTCACTTCTGACGCAAATAGGTCCAGGATTAAGCCCGAATCGACGGAAAACTATCCGAAAGACCGCCTTGGTTGTCCTCCGACGAGTCCAGATTAAGCCCGAATCGACGGAAAACTATCCGAACGACGCCTCGTTGTCCTCCGACAACATCCGTGATTAATACCAAGCCGACGGAAACCCCATCCGAACGATCACAAGTTATCCTCCGATAATGTGCAATGGATCAACACCGATGCACAATGTGGAAGCTATCCACATTTTGCCAACTACTATCTCCCTCGAGTAATCGGCACGAAGATTTATTCGATTCCTTATTATCAACAAAGAACTACAGAGCCTAGCGTATGACTCGCTTGCCTCGGATGGCATCTTAAGCCCATCTCCGACTACTCATCAGCTTCACTTTCGAATGCATATATGGTTAAAAATCAATGCAAACCAATAACTTCATTCGAAATGAACACGAAGTCTAACGTCGACTCCCCGGATGGCATCTTAAGCCCATCTCTCTCCGTTCCAGAACATCTGAGTCTAACATACGACTCACTCCCAAAGATCGACCTTTCTAGATGGCATCTTAAGCCCATCTCCGTCTCTTATTAACATTCTCGAGTCTAGCGACGACTCATCCTCCAAATAAGTATCCAAATGGCATCAAGCTCATTCCCGCATCATCCACCATGCAAATTTTCGTGTACTCGTGTTCAATCATCTTCACCTCCGTCGCGAAGACAAGCATGTCAATCTAACCCTTCGACAAGAAGATTGAACAGGGCAGCTGTCATACCCCAAAATTTTCCTCCATCTTCTCAAAAGATTTCATACATCCATACTCAAGGATTCCTCAAGAGTTAATAAGACAAACTCTCTCTAGACAATCAACCCAAACTAGGGTTTGGTATCTCTCAAGTCAAGATGGATTTCCAACATCTCCAAAGGCCTTCATGCCTCCTCATATGCTTCAAAGATTCTCCATGTCAAGTTTCAAGCCTCACAAGTCAAGTTTCCTCGTGCAATTGCTCGATGGTTGAAAATCGTGTATTGGACAAAAGTCAATCATGTCAACATACGGTCAAAACTTCGATTTTTGGTCAACATCCTCATTTTGAAGTTACATTCATCATTTGATCAAGGGTTGATCATGATTCATCAAGAAAACTCAAGATTTGCTCAAAAGTCAAACTTTCTAAATTAGGTTTCAAAAAGAACTTTGACCGATCATAACTTTCATACTTTCTCGAAATTTTCCCACCAAAGCTCATTTTGAAGGAAATTCAATTCTCTACAACTTCATGTCTCACAAGAATGTCCAAAAAATGCTTCATTTGAGAGGTATAGCTCAAAACATTACAGGTCATTTTCAAAGTCAACAAAAAGTCAACTTTTTGTTTTGAAGATATATTGAGCATGGTAACTCCAAATGAGATGAGACCAAAGACATTTGTTAGAGGACTCCTAGATCTTTCCAAAAAGTCCAAAAACACTCAAAAATGTGAAAAATTGAGGAAGTTACACCATTCACAAGTTGGGCAATTTTGGAAGAATGCACAAAGAGAGATACTTCAAAAAATCAAATCTTTTGCAAATGGGCCTACTTTTTATTCATCCTAACTTGTTCCTCATGCAATTAGGAATGTCCAAGCCCAATGCCACGAATTTTTGATTTATTTTTCTATTTAATTTGTAATTTATTCATTTAAATGCAAATTAAATCTTAAAATAAATTATAAAATCAAAATTAATTGGAAGATTGATTTTTATTGCTTTCTTGTGATCCAATCAACCCATAAATGCCAGCAATTTCAAAATTTGATCAAATTTGGCAAGATTGGATTGAAATTGGACAAAGTTTGAAAATTTGATTTCATGAGAATATCAAATTTGATTTCCATTGAATATTGATTAATTCTTTCCAAATTCAATCCCAAATCCATCCAGCATATATACTTGATGCATCTCAATTGCAAGAGACGAAAAAATTGCCTTGGAAACCCTATTCTAAAAGTGAAAAAACCGTGGTGCATAAGCAAATAGCAATCCTTATTCCAGCCGTTTTCAATCAATTCTAAGGTGTCAAACACATTCTTTGATGCCCCAGGAGTGATTCCAGATACTCACATTGCCAAAATACATCCAGAATCAAGAAATACGATTTCGGTTTGTTCTTGTTTTTTCCAAATTCTAATTCTGTTATTCATGCATTGTTAATGTGTTTTGTTGTTGTTTTCGTGCTTAGAGCAAGTTTTGCAAGCTTTCTGGGTCATTCAATTGGATTTTCGTGGCCTGGAGCATGATATGCCATGATTAGGGTTTCAGGTCACGATTTAGGGTTTCCTTAAATAGGACAAATTGGACCAAACCGATGCCACCAGGATGATCAGTGGACCAAGACGAATCGATCCATGGTCTTAGATATAATTTATATTATGTGTGCTGCATTTTTGATATTAGCCAGGGACATAGCGTCGAAGGAAGGCCGACGCAGGCTTTTGAATTTTCAAAACGAAGAAGACGACTGGATGGCGCGAGCGGGACAAGACCAGGAGGCGACGCGTGTAAAACCCACTCGCTGCGTTTCCAAACAGGCTTGCACACTTGGCTCAGTTGGTTAAGGCGTTCACTGTTGTGGGATGCTCTCTCATGTCCCCAGTTCGAATCCCACTGGCACCGGTTTTACACCTTTTTTCACAAACTCAATTATTTTCATATTTTCATTATTTTTAATATTTTCATATTATTTTAATTGTTTTCATATTTTTTATTCTGCATTAAAAAATTACCAAAAACATTTTTTCTTTTTACATTATTTTCATAAAAACGTTTATTTAATTTAATAAATTAAAAAACATATTTTTGCATGCATATTTATTTTTATTTATATTTTTGCATTTAATTCACTTTTAATTGCATTTTAATTATTAAATCCTTTCTAAAAAATCCCAAAAAATTATTTTAACTTATTTATCTTATTTCCAGCATATATTAATTTTCTCATATTAAAATTTGCATTTTTCTAACATTTTTTCTCTTGTTCGATTCATATTGCATTTTCCGATTTTCTTATTCTTTCACAGGTTGCTCCGATTCGGACGTTTTCTTTTTATCGTTCTATTTTTCCAATAATGTAATTGCTCATGGGTTGTAATAGTTAATTAGGATCTTTATTTTCCGCATTTTAAATTATGTATCTGCCCCAAAGCCATGTAATAGCGTAGGTTTATCTTTCCGCACCTTTACATTCCCGCTTTACATTCCGCATTTTACTTTCCGCACCCTTATCAATTGCTAGTAAATAGGCGTGTATGGCAAGATAATAATTGAACATAGCCCACTAATTTTCAAGATAAAAATACTCGAATTCAACACACTTCTTCACACACGCACCCCTTAGGGTAATTCTCTCTCGATGCCTTTCGATTTCAAACGGTCATGTCCCTCGAACGTAGAGGTATTCTAGCACCGTTGCCTTCCAAACAAATCATCATAGTCCCTTCGATACAAAGATCATAAGACCCACGATGTCGCCTCCGAATACATGATCTTGACCCTCGATTGTCGCCTACGAAAAATGATGATAGTCCCTTCGAATGTGCTAGGATACTTCCTACAAGTTGCTTTCTATGACCATCCGATGTCCCTTCGAATGTCCCGCTTACATCCAACGAATGGAGCTACCTACTAACTAATGGTATGGCTAGCGCTATTCTAAAGGAATGTAGAAGTACAAAAACGACCAATTCTGAGTGGGTAAATAAGTCTTTCAGTTGCTCGCTCTATCAAATGCTTTTCACACCACACACTCTTTTTCAAAGTTCAAACTCTTTTCAAAACGAAACATTTCCGAACACTTTGTATACATTCCTACATGAATCATTACAAAGTCAAAGCGAAATGCCTTTTCAAAACATTTTTCAAACACACAGAAAGCAAACTTTTTAAAAGGTGATCTAGAGCAACTAAGAGCCCGTAGATAACTACGGATGGAAAAGGGTGCTAATACCTTCCCTTTTCATAACCATTCTCCCGAACTCAGAATCTAACGAAGGTCTTTTTCTGTTACTTTTACCTTCCCTTAATTGGATAAAAATAAAAGTCGGTGGCGACTCTTGCTATCCGCACATTTGGATACAAAAAATCCTACAAAGTCAGTTCACCGTATCACAACGGGCAGCTGGGAGCCCCAAGTACGTCGTTGAGTCCTGGTAGGTCGTTGTATCTTGAGGAGGAATGATCTTCCCGAAAGATTTCGGGCAGTCCAGAACAGTTATTATTTAATTTTTCTTGTGTTTGTAATGCCTCAGACTTCTTTCAGGATTATCGACTTGCCCCACAAATCAACATGGGTCTTTTAGCTTGCTTTGCTCTCACTCAAACGATTTTCAAAAAACTTTCTAGATGATCACTCATCCAAATACTTCTCTAAGTTAAGCACGCTTACCTATAAAGTTAGTATTTGTTAAATCTTAAAAAAAAATATGTATAAATCATCTTAAGAGTGTCTCATATCTTTTTTTGGTCAAAATACAACTTAAAACATATAAGTACTCTCTGGTGCTTAGAGCACTTATTATTAATTACTTGCCTTTATAATTAAGTTTGACTTTTCTTGTATCTTCTCTTGTCTAAAGAAAATTAAGTTTATTTACTACATTATTATTTAAACATTAAATAGAAATAATCAAACTATTGATAATAACTTTCCTCATTTTAAAATCAGTCGCTTTAATAAAAATTCCCATTCTTGCTTACCATGGTTTAAACATTTTGCTATTAAGTGGTGGAGATGTATTTATAAAAAGATCTTCGTTAAAAACATAAGTGTTTATAGTCATCAATCTATCTCTTGAGACTATTAATCTTATAATAGTTGTTAGATTCTGATGTCATTTATTGGACAAGTGACTTCAAATTAAAAAAAGAAATTAGGAAAGGAAAAGGTTGATTTATATGGATTTAAAAGAGATCTCCAAGTAACATTCTTTGATAAAATAAATATTTAAAAAAAATTCTGTAAATTAAAGAATGGGAAGCAGAATAAGTAAAGAAAATGAAATCATAGTGATGATAAGATTTAAGTAAAATGAAATTGAATAAGTATCAGAAATATAAAAAGTTAAGGGTTGAGATATATACACTAAAGATTTATAGTGGCTCAACCTAACCTCTGTGTGTGAGAGAGGAGGGTGTTTGTATCTTGTTGGGATTAAGTGTGTTCTTTATCAAATATTTTATGTATTTGATAAGATTATGACGTTTGTTCAGTTTAATCAATCAAATATATTTTTCGTTTACTCTATTTTAAAATGTGTGCTATACTTATATCATGTTTGTGAATTTATGAAGTGTCGATATATTTATATCAAGGATAAATCATGTTATGAATAAAAGGACATGATATGTCGATCTAATTGATGTCGAGAGTTTGTTCTTAGCTCTTCATATTTATTGTTGAAATTTAATGGTTTGTATTATTTATTAGATTGAACGATAGTCGAATAAACAATATGATCAAATGGATAAATATTGCTTAGCAAAATGTGATAATATAGATTGATGGTTAAATAAATAGACACAAATTTTGTTAACGTAATTTTAATAGTTGCAATTTAACCTCAACACTCTTAATCACTAACTCTTATTTAAAGAATTAATAAAAATATTTTTTATAGTCAACAATTACTCTTTGGGAAATTTAAAGGACATACGAAAACATCAATTGAATGAATATTTTAACATTTTACCAATAATATTTGAAGAATTGGTGCTTTTGAAAAATGACTTATTAGGATTTATTTACATTGAATGTAGTTCATACATGCCGTGTTATATGTAACTATTGACTATTCATCAAAGAAAAAAGAATTTATATGACTTGTAGCCAAACTTACACATCAACGACCATTGGCTTCTCATCAAATTAAAAAAAACTATGATTATTGACTTGTAGACATAATTGTACATTTAATTGTGATTAAGTTATATTCGTACATTTAAGTACAGAAAAATATTCCGTCAAATTTAAAGATATGAGTTCGAACATGCGACATTTTATTTATTTATTTATAAAGAATAAATTATATTTACTAGACCATTTGATTACAAAAATATGCCATCAAAAAATTAAGAAAAATATTTTAGAACCGTTATATTTTGTTAACAAGCCTACAAAGTTGAATGCGACTATACATGATATTGAGAGACTGATAAGGGAAAATTACAATGAAAATACTTCATGCATATCTTATTTATTTTTTTAATGGCTAATTAATGTAATAGTAAAGAAGGAATTAATATGATAATAAAGAAGGATGAAAGTTTACAAAAGAGTACACAAAGGTCTGCATACACAAGGAGTGTTAGATTAGTCCAACAACCCCTATTAGACTAATAAAAGAAACCAAATAAAAAGAGAAGAAACAACGGCATACAGCCACCAAGACATAAACTAAAACGAAAGGAGGAAAATAAAGTCCAGCAACCACTCACATAACGAAATGTCAGTCAACAAATACTAAATTAGATCTCAAGTAGGACTGTGGAAAATATACATGTGTGAGGACAAAATCCATAATCAATCTAAATTTATTTAAAATATTCTGATATAATGAAATGGTTATTAGCCGATTTAGTATTTAATGGTTTTGGATATTTATTCATATAATTCGGATATAATTAAATAATTATTAATTAATTAAATTTTTTTGAATTCAGTTATAATTCGGTTATTATCCAAAATTTAAATTTTTTAATATTAAAAATTAAAAAAAATATTTTCTTAATTTTTTTTTTCTTAAAATTGGATTTTTCTTTAAAATCCGGTTATATAACCATAACCAAATTTTAAACCGATTTTATAACCAGTTTTGATTAAAATATAGTTTTGGTTATAAATCCAAACCATTTAAATTGTTTAAAAATAGTTATGGTTTGGTTATTAAAAATAATCAACCATAAACACCCCTAATCTCAAACACTAAATATTATATAGATAAGTTTATAATTTTATAATTTCTATCAATATAGAAAAAATATATATAATTTTAATTTCTTACATTTATACAAGAATATAATTATGAAAATTAAGGTGGAAACGTTTATGAGTTTGTCATTGAGAATCACTAAAAATTTATAGGTAATTGATCTTCTGATTTGTGGAGTTTCTTATGGCTCGTTAATTCTTCTCTAATATGGATGAAATAAAAATCTCTGATAAACTCTCTTACATATTATGTACAAATGAGTACCATAACCCTTATAAATAACTTTATAATTATTTCTTTATTTTCAATATTTTAATTTAATCTCTCATCAAATTAGATATTAATTTATGATATCTATACAACAACAAATAACTTTTTATGACATTTATGATTTTAGCTACAAAATTATTATTAATTAGACCACTATAATTTTAGCTAATTACATAATAATAATTCTAACACATGTAACATTACATTTGTGACCTAAAATGCTAACACCAAACACACCAACACCACACCGTTTATGATTTTTGTGATTTAGATAAAATAGTAAACTAAATTACTTTCCTTTACAAAACCTCTTGTTTATATATGAGTTGTTTATTTCTTTGGATGGTGTGTCTATATGGGTTGTTTATTTTTTTATTTGAGAAATTTTTTAATCTACTATATGGTTTTCTTAAGTACCACCTGAAATTCCACAAATGCTTCTCAAAACTAAAGTATATTTTTGGTTCACACTCTATATTACACAAATCACGTTGAAAGGGTTGAGTACAAATCAGAAGTATACTTTTGATTTTAAACCAAATTCTTTGGTACCAGACTTTCAACTCAGATACTTTTGTACCAATTTTTCCAGGGAATCCAAATCAAATTGAAAAAGAGCTTGTCGAACTTAACAAGAAGTGTGAGGCAACACTTGATAGAACAAATCAAGAGGAAAGACTGCAATTATTGATCATAATTTTGCTTGATTTTAAGAGTAAAACATACGATAAGTTTTTATCTGTCTAAATCAAATCTTAATGTTTTGGTTTATTTTGATAAATCAAAATGTTTTATTTTGCAGATAGAATAAAGCGTGTATGTGAGACTGAATTGAGAATAATTTTCCAATGTTTTGTTATTTAGAATAATTGAAAATTCTAATTCTGGTTCTGCAAGTGATAATAGGAGTACCACCAACTTTGTGGCGACCCTGTCATCTATATTGGATAATGTTAGCAATGTTATGTTTTACTGTTGATCTTGGTTTGACGTACAAGCTTCGAGGATAGGTTTGGGAATTCAGATATTCATCATGTTTTTTTTGGACATATAACTTATGCTGTCTTTTTTTTTGTTGGGCCTTATTTTTTAAATATAGGTTAGAATTACTAGACAAACTTTTGGCTTACATGTTTGCCACCATGGGTGGATGGGCCTTATTTTGTTTGAATATTGGTTAGGAACTAGACAACTTTTGGATGCAGAACATGTTTCCACCATGGGTGTTCATAAATATTTTCTAGTTATTTTTATAACATGTCTGCTAGATCTTTCTCTCGATAGTTGGGAGTTTGTATAAACAATATTAAATTATATACAAAAATTATCCAACCTTAATTTATATATTGTGTACTAAATTATATACCTTAATTTAACTCATTTTTCTGCTTGTCTTGAAATCGAAAAATACTTCTAGTTTTAACCCAAATATTTCAAAATACGGTGCGCATCAGAAATATACTTCCGGTTTTAAAGGGGCATTTTGGGAAATGCATAGGGTTTAATTTTCCCCCAAATGGTGGACAAGTGGTGTGTCTCTCACAAGGGTGATTGTTCCTTAACTTTATATCAATGCTCATATTATTAACTCCCTCTAACATGGTATCATGAGCCTTTGGTTCGATAAAGGGACCGGGTTAGTATCAATTATTGCAAGGTGTCAACGACGGTACGAGTGAGGGGGAGTGTTAGAGGAATGTGGAGACTTAAGCATATATAAGTGGGAGAATTTATCCACTCACATATCACCTTAAGGTTTTAGGTGGACAAGTGGTGTGTCTCTCACAAGAGTGCTTGTTCCTCAACTTTATATCAATGCTCCTACTATTAACTCCCTCTAACTTGGTATCAGAGTCTGGTTCGAGAAAGGAACCGGTTTAGTATCGACCGTTGTAAGGTGTCAACGGCGGTAAAAATGGGGGAGCATTATGAACTCGCATTTTAGGGAAAGTGTTGGAATAATATAGCAAGTGTGAGTAAGTGAGGAAATAGTCTCACATTGGATAGGAATGTGGAGACTTAAGCATATATAAGTGGGAGAATTCACTCACCTATAACCTTAAGGTTTTAGGTGGACAAGTGGTGTGTCTATCACAAGGGTGCTTGTTTCTCAACTTTATATCAATGCTCCTACTATTAACTCCCTCTAACACAGACTACTAGTTGGTTTAGTTCTTTCGGCAGTTGGAGTTTCTTCAAAAGATTTTTCATAAAAGGATTTTTTTTATGTTTGTTATAAAGAGTCTTGGAAAATGATCTTCTTCGGGTTCTAACTCCAGAGAAAGGGAACTTTATGTTTATTCAGTGTATAAATTTTGATAGGAATCATTGTTATTATTTGGGGAGGAATTTTCATCCTTTTATGTTGAAGACTCTATGGGAGAAGGATCTTCTATGAGAAACTCACAATTTTTAGTGATTGTCATGGCTTCAAAAGCCTTGTCAGAAATTCCTCGTTCCTTGTGAGTTGTTGTATGAGGTGTTTCAGAGGCTTCCCAAAGGTAAAGGCATGTGTGTCGGTGGGGAAGGAAGCGAGTTTGATACTTGTTTTAGGCAATTTTAATTTAAATTGTACAAAAGTAATATGTTAAAATTGTTGTCATTATATTTAATTATTAATTATGTCATAAATATTGTCATTAAATTTTGGTCACTAAATTCATCACAAAAAGTTAGTAACTAGCATATATTTTTTTACTGAAACTTTTCACTCTTTAATTCAATCATTAAAAACAAATTTTTTAATAATAATTATATAATCTATTTTCTCTTCAATTTCTCAAAGATTATTTTATACAAAGACGATTATATCATGTAGTTAGAGCTGTAAAAAAGGGTCAAAGTCTATGGGCGGCCCATCGTCCCGAAAATAGTTAGGGTCTGGGTCTTATTTTTTGAGTCCATTTAAGAGTCTTTTTTAGTCCGGCCCTAAGAAACCCTAAAAAATATGGGTCATGGTAGCCCACCGACTCGAAAAAAATAATTTTTAAAAATATAATTAGAATTTATCCTTTCCAAATTATATTTGTTATAAAATTTTATAATAATTTGTTGTTATAATTGTTATAATATTATAATTGTCATGAATATTTATAACTTAAAATTTGTTGGAACAAATTATTTATTTTTGTGTACTATATTGCATAATTTATAATGTATTTTGGATAGTTTGAGTTAAGTTAATGTATTGTTTTACTAATTAAAATTGTTAACTTATATGAAATATTTAGAAATCTTAGTTTTGATATATATATATATATATATATATATATATATATATATATATATATATATATATATATATATATATATATATTATTGCATACGATTGTATGGTTACTTGCAAAAATAAGAAGAAAATTTTAATTTTTTAAGAAATTGGCATGTTTAGCGCCTGATAGCCCACAACCCAGACATAACTAGATCTGGATTGTAAAAATTGGATCCATTTAAATATACGTTTTTTGGACCCGACCTTAAAAAGCCCGAGACCCGCACAGACCAACCCGTTTAAGGCCTGGTAGCTGTATGTAGCTTCTCTCCAATTTGTCATTGGAAGTTTTCTTTATATTTTAAAATTTTAAATATTTGTAACGGTTGAGTGTCAAACAAGTAACGGTTCAATGCCAAACAAAGACACCATCTCTCTAGTTCTAGATAACATTAAATAAAATATTCTTACAGTGTGTATTTGAGAAATGGATTCCCTGCAGTTAATTACCAACTGCAAAGTGATCTTAACCATTGATCTCTCACAATAAAGATTTATATGCTTTTGTATGTAAAATATGTGTATTTAAATTTTGATCATGAGGCCTTTATCACTTTGATTGTGTGTATGTGTCATTCCCTGACTGTAGGGAATCATGGTCCGTGTATTTGGCGCTGATTCGTCACTCGCAAGTACTAATAAAAAGTGTATTAAAATGTATTGACTTTGTATTAAAAGTTCTTTTTCCTATAAAAAATAGAGAAAATTGATTTAAATCATTTATATTTTTGTATATTATTGGGTTGGAATACAATGATTATTAAATGAATCTGAAAGTAAATTTTTTAAGAAAAAGAAAATAGAATATAGACTAACGGTGTAAAATTAAAATAGAATATAAATCAACAGAGTAGAATAATTTTACACAGATATTATATGTATTCTACTATATTATAATGATAATTTATAAAAATTTAAATATTTCAACAAATTTATGATTTTTTATTAAATATTTTTGTAAAGGGTGCATTAAACTCTACTGAGAATATTATTATAGACGTATCATCCGTCCTAGAATGTCTATGTCAAAACTTGTCCACTTTTCACTTTGAATTAGTCTCACAAAACACAGATACAGATACAGAATCCCATTTGTACACTTACTTGCTAATTATAAGGATGTTGATATATATATATATGCCTAAGTTTGAATTTTCAATTATCAATTTCTACACATTTAAGGTGTATGAATCAAGTTACATGATTAAGTTAAGTATCAAGACGTTCTAATTTAATTTTCTGTAACCTATATATAATAGAAAAACATCTCCTTTTATTTTTACAATTAAATAAATTTCCAATAATGAAATTTAAGGTACTTACAAAAACACCCATTCAATACTAGTCTTCACGAATTTATTTTTTATTTATTTTTTAAAATTTTGTTATCAAATCTTGAAATCGGTTAATTCAAAAGGACTAAATCCATTATCTATTTGTAAGGACTCGTTTTAAAAAACATAACCAAATTTTGTATAAGATAAAACACTATACTGAAATTATTTGCACTTTAATGAGACTTGAATTTGAGACTTTTTCACAGTTAACAAAATTTAATAGAAAAAAGAAAATAAACAGAGTATTAGTATTTAGACTTAAATAATATTTTAAGCTATGTAAGTCAGTGTGTTATTTATTTTTTATGTATTTTTTTTAAATGATCTTCAAATATTAAAATCATCTTGATTTTAGTTATTAAAATTAAACTCTGCATAAAAAATTTGAGAAAATCTGCAAATTTTCTTGCAAATTTTAGTTTTAGATACTAAAATTAAATGAAATTCAATATTTAAAAGTTGTATAAAAAAAGACACAATAAAAAATTTAAATGCACGCTAACTTACAAAAGACTGCTTAAATCTAATATTTAATTTGAATATTCTTCACCAAAACTAATAGTATTTTCATTGAATTTTATTTATTTTAATTCTTTTGTGAGTGTTCAAATTTTTTGGTCTCTAATTGGATACAATCCAACCAATTATAAAAATTGTCCAATAATTGAGCACCACCTCTGTAAAAAAGCATTTACCATGAAAAATGTTATTTTTATATCAAACTGTTACACCTACACCATATTTTTACTATTTATCAATACAGTAAACAATAAAATGTTATTTTTATATCAAACTGTTGCACCTACCACATATTTTTACTATTTAGTAATATATATTTTTAAATTGAGGGAGTACCAGAAAATTATGTGACTAATCAACTCCGTAATTTTAAATTATGTGACTAATCAACTCCGTAATTTCAGCACTAATTTTATTTATCAATATTTTATATTTTATTAATCAACTTTATATTTATTAACCATTTCATTAATCATTTCATCATTTCATTAACTAACTTTATTTTACTATTAAAAGTCACTGTTCATATTCTATTTACGAATATTGTTCACGGTAACTTTACACGTACGATTCAAAGAATTATTCATAAATAATATTATTTTATTTATAAGGTTTAACTAATGCATTTTTGGTCCCCTTATAAATTTTCTTAACATTAAATTTTTTTTAAGTTTTCCTTATAATAATTAAATATTTTTAATTATTTTAGTTATAGTTGTTTATAAATATGTATTTAAAAATTATATATTATAAATTTTAATTCTGAAATATATGTTTTAGGCCTATTTTTAATAAGGTGGCAACAATTAAAAAATATCACCTCATAATTTTAATGTCATCTATACAAATTAAACTATTTTGTCATGGGGACCTAAAAAAAGCATGAAATGTGATATTGGAGGACTTAATAATTAATTTTTTTATAAGGGGACTTAAATATTAAAAAATTAATATAGGGGATCAAAAATACATTTAAACCTATCTATAAAATATTATATGTTAGACTTATGACAATCTTGCATTATCAATGGAAGGGATGAAAACAAGATTGCTAGAAGTTCTGGAAATAAAGAGTCAGAAGTTCTGGGACGAAAGGATCAGAAGTTCTGAGACGAAAGGACCAGAAGTTCCGGAACAAGTGATTCTAAATTTCTATTACAAAAAGAGTTTTACATCATCTCTTTACACTCTCTCATAGCCACTTATATATAGCCATAACTCTATGGATAAGATAGCTTACTAAGAATGGAAAGAGGTTGTAGCATAATGACTCATAAGACTATTATACAATAAACCACTAATCCCATTATACAATAAACTACTAAGCCCAAATACACTAATACTCTCCATCAAGTTCAGTGGGGAGACATGGATTCTTCAATGACCTTGCAATCTGGAACAGCAACAACTTTGAGTTTGCTCTTGAGATCTTTGAACGCAGAGCTGGAGAGAGGCTTAGTGAGCATGTCAGCCAGTTGTGCAGAGGCAGGTACATGCTGAATGCGAAGTTTATTTGCCACAACTCTCTCACGAACAAAATGTATATCCAACTCAATGTGTTTAGGCGAGCGTGCAACACAGGATTATGACTGAGTAAAACAACACTAAGATTGTCACAAAGTAGAGTTGGGGGAAGCATTTCACCTGTAACTCAGTGAGTAGGGATTGCAGCCAGAGTAACTCTGATGTAGTATGCGTCAATGCCCTATATTCTACTTCAGCACTCGAGCGAGCTACAAGAGTTTGTTTCTTGGAGCTCCACGAGATCAAGTTGGGTCCAACAAATATGCACGTGCCAAAAGTTGATCTTCTGTCATCCGGATTGTTTGCCCAATCAGAGTTATTATAGGCTCTTACTGACAGAGCTTGAGTAGCATTAGCAGGTGACAGAAGAGCAAGCCATGCGTAGCAGATCCACTGAGATATCTGAGTATGCGTTTAACCATGCTCCAATGACTGTTTAAGGGGTTATCCATGAAATGACAAGATTTGTTCACACAATAAGCAATATCTGGTCGTGTCAGAGTGATATACTGCGGGGCTCCAACAATTGATCTGTAAATGGAAGGATCTTGCATTTTATCTATACCAAACCTGCTAGTTTTACAATTGTTGAGTATAGGAACAACTACACCATTTGCTTTTTCCATGTTTACTCGACTCAGCAGATCCCTCATATATTTAGTTTGAGTAAGAACAAGCATGCCATTGTGCTGATATTTGAATTCAAGGCCAAGAAAATATTTTGGCCTGCCAAGTTTCGTCAAGGCAAATTCACTATGAAGCTTGGATATAACTTTGTGAATTAACGGAGCAGAAGATCCTGTGACAAGTATATCATCCACATAGACCAGGACATATAGAGTGACTCCTTGATGATTGTACACAAACAAGGAATGATCACATTTACTTGCCATAAACCCAAACTGAAAAAGTGTCTTGTGCAGCTTCTCAAACCAGGACCTGGGAGCCTGTTTAAGTCCATACAAGGCTCTATTTAATATGAAGACAAGAGAATTGTTGGTAGATTCAAAACCTGGTGGTTGACTCATGTAGACTTCTTCTTCAAGAGAACCAGGAAAACATTGTTAACATCAATTTTTTGAACATCCCATTGAAATGTGAGAGCTAGAGTGAGTAGAACTTTGATAGTAGCAAGTTTGATGACAGAAGAAAATGTTTCATGATAATAAAAAAACGTATTGCTAATTGAACTCTTTAGCAACTAGACTAGCTTTGTATTTGTTGAGGGAGCCATCCGAGTTTTCTTTCACCTTAAACACCCATTTGCATCCTATTACCTTTCTGTGATAAGGAAGAGTGGTGAGAGTCCTTATGTTTTGCCATTAGAGCATTGTACTCTTGTTGCATAGCTTCAAGCCAATGAGGTTGTGGAAGAGCCTGTTTAACTGTGACAGGTTTAGAATGTGCTAGAAAGACTCTGAGTTTTAAAGAACCAGATTTGCCTCTGGTTACCATGAGATGATTATTGGTTGAAAGTCCAGATTTTGGAACTATGTCATGAATGAAGGGGGATAGTTCTGACTCAGTGGACACAAGAGGAGATTTGCTGATGGCCTGTGTGGGCACAAATACATGAGCAGACTGACTAAGGTCCAAGGAAGTTTTAGATTCAACAGACACATAAGTATTGATTTGACCATTGGAGATGTCTGTCAGAGTTTGAGGAGAATTATCAGGTGAGGGCTGCTGTATAGAGTTGACAATGTTGTTTTGAATGACAACATGATCTAATGCATCTAAAGACTGAGTTGGGCTAGACTGACAAGACTGACTGACTGCAGTATTATCAAAAGTATTTAAGTACACCATCAATCTAGACATAGAAAGATCATTATCAGAACATGCAGTGCTTGACTGACTCGTGCCACCAGAAGGAAACAGGGAAGTAAAAGGGTATTTTGCTTCATCAAAGACAACATCCTTGGAGATATAAATCTTGCCGTCTTTACTAAGGCACTTATGACCTTTATGCTGAGGAGATACACCTAAATAAACACACTCAAAACTTCTGAGTTGGAGTTTGTGCTTATTAAAAGGTCTAAGATGAGGGAAACAAAGATAGCCAAAAACTCTTATGCCTTGATAATCAGGGATGGTGTTAAAAAGATCATGAAATGGAGATGTGAATGTTGGAAAATTAGATGCGGGAAGTCTATTCAGAAGATACACTGCCTGAGTGAAGCTGTGATCTTAGAATTCAACAGGAATATTAGCATGAGCCAAAATTGTTAAGCCCATCTCTACTATGCTTCTGTGTTTTCTTTCCACAGTGCCATTTTGGTGTGAAGTGTGAGGACAGGTTAATTTGGGAATTATGCCTTTCTCACTCAAACATTTTGTCAGAGGTCGAAACTCTCCCCCAAAATCAGTCTGAACAACTTTTACTTGTACTTGAAACTAAGTTTGAACATAGACAAGAAATTGGGTGAAGCAACTTAAAGCTTCAGATTTTTGTTTTAGAAAATACACCCAAGTGTACTTGGTGTAAGTGTCAACAACAGTCATATAGTACTGATCATACATAAAATATATTGCCCGCGCTAGGAGCGATAAATAAAGATCGAGATGGGTATACTAGCTGATAACCAGGAAGCACATCGACGAGACCCCAAGGTCAGAGCCGGGTACTTAGGCCGGACGCGCTAGACATATATCCGCGGCCTAACTCTGTTGGCTGGGTAGTACCAGACCGAGTTGGTTTCTATTACGGAACCTATTAGAGAGCGGTTATATATGTTAGGTTACTTATGGATCGGTTACGGACGTTACAAGTCATTAGCAATCGGTTACAAGTATTAATAAACGGTTACATCATCATGAATGGGGGTGATGTCCATATTATATAAGAGGCCTTAGGGCCATGAAAAGGGGGCGGATGGAAGATCCCTCTTCCACTCTCTCATTTTCCTCTCTCAGCTACATGCTCAAGAGAGGTCTCTTACACCATACTTAAGGGCTCCTGTCTGCGGGGTAAGCTAGACCCATAGCTTAGAGGCCAAGTCATCCCACTTAAGCCGCTGAATCCCTTAAGATCATATATATAGTTTTTCCTGTAAGAACAAGTATAAATAGCCTTGAATGGAAGGATTGGGAGATGGTCCCCATAAGTCAACATGCACAAGTTCAAAAGGTTTGGAATAAATAGTTTTGGATAAAGGTGCATACAATCTATGAGATTTGCCAACATTACAAGAACTACAACAATCAATATTATCTTATTGGATGAGGAAATATTACAGAGTTTCAGTATAGACTTGAGATTTACAGAATTTGTATGTCCTAACCTATTATGCCAAACAGATAATTTATTACAAACAAAATTTGCAAGAACTTGAAAATGATCTCTGGTGGACAAGCTAACAGCATTTGTAGCTGGAGATTCCACTGACTGGGAGGAAAAACTATAGAGGCCACTAGTATCCAGGAATCCTTCTAGAAGAACCTCCTTAGATACCTAAGATTTTATGAAACAAGTGTTAGCATGAAACTCAAAAAACACATTATTATTTGAGCAAACTTTGACCCAGACAAAAGATTTCTAGTGATTTTGGGTACATGCAATAAATGCTTCAAGACTACGTTCGAGTGAGATAATGATGATGTTAGCTAAGCCAACAGACTCAATGTTCAATCTTTGACCATTACCTACAAGAACTTTATTGACATCAAAATAACTTT
This sequence comes from Vicia sativa, assembly GCA_021764765.1. NCBI lineage: Eukaryota > Viridiplantae > Streptophyta > Magnoliopsida > Fabales > Fabaceae > Vicia > Vicia sativa. The sequence goes on from CM038793.1 coordinate 7,864,192, forward strand.
GTTTATTTTGTAGTAAAGATCTATTATGAGTGAGATGATGAGTAGCACCTGAGTCTGCAAACCATGCTTGAGACTCTAAATCTGCTAGAACCTGTAGGTCATCTTGATGAGTAAGATATGCTGAAGCTTGGACTGAGTTCGACTCTGGATCTTTCTTCTCACCCTTCACCTGTTCGGTGGACTTAGAGGCTTGATTCTTTAATTGTGCTGGCTCAAAGTTTTCAACATAACGATGCCAACAGTCCATAGCAAAATGGCCATATTTCCCACAAAGCTAACAAGTTGGTCTATTCCAAGAAGATGCAGAGGATCTAGCTCTGCCACGACCTCTGCTGTGAGAGTTACTTCTGCCTCGCTGATACTAAGAACCACCTCTGGTGGATTTGGAGTTGAAATTGGCTTCAGATTGAGCAACATTTGTTGTGGCATTAGCAAGAGAAAGCTCTTGACGATATTTGTCAAGTTGAGCTTCTTGCACATATAACAGTGCCTCAATTTCATAGAGTGTATGAGGTTCCATCTTGCCATATACCATCATGATAAATGGATTGTATTCCTCTGGTGAACCCTGCAAGATAGAGTTAATTTGATCGCACTCAAAGATTGGTTCACCCACTTCCAGAAGCGCATCTGCAATTGCACGCATGCGAAGCACAAACTCTGAAGTTGAACGATTTTCTTTCTTGGTGACTTTCAGCTCAGCACGAAGTAGATGAACCGTAGCTTTCATGACCGCTGTGAAATACTGGTGTATCTGCTCCTAGATTTGATATGAATGCTTACAAGAAAGTACACGAGGAAGCACAAACTCAAAAATTATGGACATAAGCCACGTGAACAAGGCTTGATCTGCAGTAATCCAAGCCTCATATTCATCAGAGTGAACATTGTGACACCCCAATATTTCGATTATTAAATAATTAGAATTTTTAATTATTAATTTAATTAGAAATTTAATTATTGGCATTTTTGGATTATTGGAATTAGTTAATTAAAATAAAAGTGGGATTGTTGGTGGTGTGAAGTGTAAAGTGGGGGTGTGAGGAGTAAAAGGCTCTACTCACACTATTTGTTTTATTATTATTATTTTTAGAATAATAAGAATAAAAGGAGGAAAAGAGACTTGAGATTTATTTTTGGAGAAAAGCATTATACGTGAAAGTGAGAAGAGCAGAAGGAAGGAGGAAAAGCCAAAAGTGTTAGAATCCGACGAATCCTTAAAGTAAGGGGTGATTTTCTCTGATTGTTATGCCTTATGAGTTTTGAAATCAATAGGATTGGATAATATGTTAGAAATCCCGATTTAGGATTTTCTAGGTTATGCCGTAACGATGTTGCTTGTCGTAAAAATCCCAATTGGAACACATAGTGATTGTTATTATGTGTATATTGATGTTGTGGATTGATTATGAAGAGCAATTCTACTGTTAATTGTATGTAAGAATGCCTAATTTTTACTGTATATGTTGTGACACCCCGATTTAATTTAAATATTAAATAAGTGAGGATTTAATTATTTAATTAAATGAAGTCTTAAGTATTAATTTTATTTGGAATTATTGGAGTCATTTAATAAAGAAAGGATTGGAGGTGTAGGAATAATTAGTGAGTATGAGGAGTAAATTACTCTACTTTACTAATTATTATTATTTGTTTTATTTGGAATAAATAAAGGAACATTAAAAGGAGTATAAAAAGGAAAATAAAGGAAAAAATAGGTTTTTTTGGAGAAACTGCTTTCACGTAGAATTGGAGAGAAGAGGAAAAGAGAGGAAAAGCTGACGCCGAGAGAAATCGAAGATTCATCGCGAGGTAAGGGGTGGTTTTGATCGATTAATATGTTTTATGAGTTTTGGGAATCATAGGGATGATTGGGTATGTTAGAGAGTTTGATTTATGATGATTATGAGTTATAGGAATAAACCCTATTTGTGTCGGTGTTGGAATTAGGAATCATAAGTATGTCAGATAATTGATAGGGATGAATAAAACATGTTGTGTGATGTTATAATGGTGTGAAATGATGATGAAATGATGTTCCTAATGTACCAAATCATATTAGTAAGTTTGGAAATGATAATGGATGTATAATGCTGTCAAAAAGTAAATGTCACACAGTCGTGGGAACCGGTTCCCTGTGGGGAGGAACCGAGTTCCCTGTTAAAATTGGCAACCGGGACTTTTACACTCGTGAACCGGTTCGATAGGTAGGAACCGGTTCCCATTCAAAACCAGGGGCGAGGTATTTTAACTTTCGTGAACCGGTTCTCAGATAGGTAGGAACCGGTTCCATGTGCATTTTTCCAATTTTTCTAAAACTTCAAAAGTTCATATTTTCTAAACCGTAACTCCGATTCGAGTGCCGCTTTGCGTTATTTCCTAAATTTCAAATACTACCTTTGAAAAGAGAAAACATTATTTTGCTAAATTATTTTAAAAAAGGTCGCGCTCCCGATTTTTGAAAAGAATGAGTAATTAAGAATAATGAGAACTATTATGAATGGTATGAGTTACCTGATGAGGTATTGATGCTTACAGTGTTATATAATTGCTATTCATTTTGATTGAATGAGATACACTGGTGATTTGACATGATGTGATTTGTATTAATGTCATGATATGTGAAATGATGATAGCATGCTTTTATGATGCATGCATATACATTTGTTAATTTGGTTCATTCCTATTGTGCGGAAGTGAACTGGTTGAGTCAATAGACTTACCCGGAGGTTGAGGTAGTGAGGCTGGATTCTTGACCCAATAGCTATGGGTGAATCATGAATTTACACTGTCTTTCCACATGTAAACGGAGTGGTGTGTGTCAACTCGGTTCACGATTGGTACCACATGCATAGAGTCTGCATTGCATATGGGATTGTAACATGCTAGGATGGATTCCAGTGTTGCAATTTCCATTGTTTGATTATATACAATGTTCATTGTGTGAACTGCTTTGTGATTTGATTATGACTGGTGTTTGGTTAATGGATTAATGTATCTGTTTATTCCATTGTATTCTAAAAACGTATAATGCATGTTATATTGAATTGAGACCTCACCCTTACTCAACATTTTCAGATCTGAAGTGATTAGCTGCTTGGAGTTGGTGAGGGTAGCTCTAGAATTGAGTCAGTTAATTAGTCCGCGAGTCAGTGTCGTGCTCTGGTAGATGTAACACTGGGGGAAAACGGTTGCTTGAATCCTTTAATGGATATTTTGAATAACTTTGAATAACTTTGAATTATGTTGACTTATTATCCTGGAATTTCTTTAATGTTTTGATTCAGGTGTTAGTTTATTATTCTGGAATACTGTGAATGTTGTATTCAGAATTTTTGGTTATGTTACATTTCCGCTGTTAAACATAATTGTTGCATTATTTATTTAATAAGTCTTCTTCAGTGAAAGCATGACACATGTTTGGAAAAATTTTATGATTTAAATTGTGACGCCTTCTGGATTTTGATTAAATACTCTGATTATTGTTTATAAAACGCGGGTAAATAGAAGGGGGTGTTACATATGTCGTGCTTTGAATGTTGGAAAAAGATTGGGTTGATTGGAATGGCAAACAGTGGAAAAATCTGGTTTTTGGGTAAAAATACGTAGCATGAGTCGACACATAAGGTTATGTATCGATACAAGCTGGTATGTGTTTAAAAACCAGGAGCGTGAAAAAGGCTTGCATCGATACATAAGCCCTTGCATCAACTCATGTGACATTTTTGGAAGACTTGGATCGACACATACGAGTTATGTATCAACACAAGACAGCTTCGTATCGATACAAGAGAGTATGTATCGACTCATACTGAAGAAACTTAGAAAAACAGAAATTTGATTTGTGTATGAGTCGACTCATATGATACTTGAGTTGATACAAGCCATGTATGGGTTGACACATGATTGTTTGGATCGACTCATACTGTTTAAAAACAGAAAATAACTTTTGGAAAATTGTTTCGGTCATATCTTTGCGACTGTAACTCCGATTTAGTTGAAGTTTGAACCGTTGAAAAGCTGGAAGTATGAATTATCTTATAAAGGAATTTTAAAAACCTAGTAAGTGAATCTTGTTGGATTAATATGACCTTCCGTATGAGGAATTCGTTGTTGTCGTGGTTGTTCGTTGTTGATGTTGCAAATACATGATAGATGTTAATATCATTCGTTGTTGCTGATGTTTTATGTTCATGATAATTGTTGATATCATGTGTTGTTGAATGTTGCATGCTTTGTGATGTGCATGCATATGCATTTTGTTGGAGTTAATTCCCATTGTGTGGAATTTGACTTGTATTGTCGATACTCATACCCAGTTGATTAGTGGTGGTGAGGCTGGATTTGTGTCCGAATGATGTATGGGTGAATCGAGGATTAACGCTGTGTCCAAGTTGGAATGGAACAGTGTGTGAATTTAGTTCACTGTCGATACCACATGCATAGAGTCTGCATCATATTTGTTGAATTATAACATGTTAGGATGGATTCCAGTGTTATAGTCTGTTGTTGTGTATGATGTATGTTTATGACTTGTGTATGAAGTAGATCTGATTAATGTGAATAGGGTGGACTGATGTCTTATGATATTTTATTGTTTTGATGAACTTATAATGCATTTTAATTATGATGAAGTCTCACCCTTACTTTGATGATTTCAGATTGAAGTCTTAGCTGCTTGTTGGTGATGATAGTTCTTGAGCTATGCACTTAGTTTATCCGCGTGTCAGTGTCATGCTCTGGTAGTTGTAACACTGGGGAACGTTTGGTTGCGAGTTATATTTAAAACTCTGTTGTTCTTTTTGGTCGATTTTGGGAATATTTATTGATTGAATTTATTCCGTTTTGATGATAATTTCCGCTGTGTAGAACATGTCTTTTGATTTAATTATTTTAATGAAGTTCTTCAGTGAAGCATGACAATTGTATGAGATTTTCTTTTAAATAAATTGTAATGCCCTTGTTTTTACATGTTAGCTCTGAAATAATTATTAATATTCGCGGAGTATTTTTGAAAGGGTGTTACAAACATTGGTGCGATGATCTTCGTCGTTCTTGAACATTGCAAGAATCTGAGGATTAACTACAAATCAATGTAGTTTGTGAGCAAGAATGATACCTTCAACCTGTTGATTCCAGAGAAGAAAGTTCTTCTCTTGCAGCTTGATGGAGAGTTTGGGCCCAAACATTATGTGATGGGACGCATTGTTGAGTGACGACGACTGTGTCATCGTGTAGGGATGAAACTCCGAGTTTTCCAGTGATGCAGCCATTGATGAAGTTTCTCTGAAGCAATGGAGAAAGAACGTGTAACGTAACTAGTTTGTTGAATCACAAAGAAAGATGTTGCAACTTCTCAGCAAGAGCATGAGAATGATGAAACGAACAGCGGAAGACGGTTTAGATCAGCAACAATTGATACCATGTTAGACTTATGACAATCTTGCATTATCAATGGAAGAGATGAAAACAAGATTGCTAGAAGTTCGAAAGAAAGAGTCAAGTTCGGGACGAAAGGATCGTAAGTTCCGAGACGAAAGGACCGTAAGTTTTGGAACAAGTTGTTAGTGTTTTAAGTTGGCATTATTTTGGTAAAACTAGGCTTTAGCAATGTCATGATGGATGTCATGACATTCGAGATCAAGATAAATCCCACCGCTAAGGATGTTAAAAGACATTAACCGAAGCTAAAGTCGTGTTGGAAATTCAGAATACCGATGTCATAATGATGTTATGACATTCGTGACATTCTGCTCGCAGAACTGCTTGTTCCCGAGATTTTTCGAAGTTTGTTGAGTCGCTAAATATTGTTTTTCCGTTATTAGAAAGCATGCTCACGTGGTTGCTAGGTTAATCTTAATTAAACCTAAATTGGTTGTTGAAAAGACCATGTTTTAGGATTAAATTAAGTGAACCCTAGCTATCTTTATGGAAGCCCAAACCAAGTTTCGTGGATCGCTTCTATAAAAAGAAAAGAACCCTTACTCACCGCAACGCCTTTGAATGTATTGAAGAGATAGCAACAGGTTTGTGTAACGTTAAGGGATTTAACAGTAATTGTGTAATTCTAGTTTCTTGTGAGCCAAGCAACTATCAATTGATAAGTGCATTGACTAGGATTTGTGTAGGGTAGTTTATCACCAAAGCTTTAAAGCACGAGTGTTTGTCTCTTGATTGAAAGCTTTGAAGCAAGATCAAGATATTTTATTGAAGTGTGTCTTCACAATTCAATTAGTCAATAGGTTGATATCACCGCTGATTGAGGGGAGTGAGTGGGTACTCGATCTAAGTAGGACTTAGGTTGAAGTTGCATTGATAGGTTTTAAGTGAAGGAGATAAACGGTGGTTTATTCCCAATTAATTCTACTAATAGTGAATTTCCTCCTCGGCTTGGTAGCCCCGGATGTAGGTTTGTTGAACCGAACCGGTGAACAACTTATTGTGTTCTTTATCTTCAGATGCATCGTGTGAATGTTAACATAGTGTCGATACTATGTCATAACATTCTCGTGACATCACGATCCGCCAGAATTTCAATTGGCATCGAGCGTGCACCGCTTGTTATTTCGGGTGAGATCTAGGATAATAGTTTCGCGAATGGATAAAGAAGGAGGATTTGGAGGAAGACCACCTATTCGGATGGGTCTAATTATGATTACCGGAAGCCTCGTGCCTTCTTAAGATCGTGGATATTAAAGCTTGGAGAGTCACGATAAAGGATGGAAACATCTCACCAAGCTTGAGAAAGATGGGACTACCGCCTTGAAACCCGAGGAGGAATGGAGCAAAGAGGAAGGAGAGCTAGCTCTAGGGAACTCTAAAGCATTGAATGCCTGCTCAATGGCATTGACAAGAACATCTTCAGACCGGTCCATCAATGTGAGCCGCCAAGGATGTTTGGGACACTCTCTACTCATGAGGGACATCCAAGGTGAAGATGTCAAGACTTCAGATGCTCACTACCAAATTTGAGAATTTGAAGATGAAGGAAGATGAGACTATTCATGAATTTCACATGAATATTTTGGAAATTGCCAATGCCTCGAGCACTTGGTGAAAAGATGTCAAGAGAAGTCGGTGAGAAAGATTCTCGATCCTTGCCTAAGAGATTTGCAATGAAAGTCACCGCAATAGAGGAGGCTCGTGACATCAAGACCTTGAAGGTCAAGAACTCATTAGATCCCTTATGACTTTTGAGATGGGAATCTGAAACTGACAAGAAAACAAGAGCATAGCACTTGTATCCAATATCAAGAGGGATGCAAGGTGGAAGATGAAGAGAAGATATCTCAAGCTATAGCCATGCTTGGAAGACAGTTCAACAAACTGATCAGGAGGGTTGATCCAAAGTCAAGGTCAAATGTCAAGGACATCCCATCTGACATTAGCAGATCTTATGACTCCAGCAGTAGAATCCAATGTCATGGATGTGAAGGATTTGGACATATTAAAGCTGAATGTCCTACCTTTCTTAGGAAACAAAAGAGAGGAATGAATGTTACTTGGTCTGATGGTGAATCAAGTAGTGATGCTGAAGAGGAATCAGCCAAACTTGTCACTGCATCTTCTGAAAGTGGCAATCCTGATAATGATTCTAGTGATGAGGAAGTGACCTTTGAAGAACTTGCTGATACTTACAAGAAATTGTGTATCAGAAGTGGTGAAGTATGTCAAGAAATGATAAATGTAAAAAGTCGATTGAGAAGTCGGAGGCGAAAATGTGAAGTCGAAGTCGAGAAAGGAAAATACAATCACTATAAGTCATCTCAACAAAGGAGATTATAGTGTTGAAATCCAAGCTTGATCATATTACTAAGTCCGCCAAGATGTTGACAAATGGAACCGATAAGTTGGAAGAAATTCTTCACTTGGACAAAATGTCGGAAATAAGCATGGTCTTGGATATGTGATCGAAAAGGAACCCGTTAGTGACAAGAAAAGAAGAGGCATGGGAAACCAAAGCCGAGCAGATGTCACAAAAACAGAAATGTTCCTGCTGGGCATGTAGATGCAAAGAAATTTGCGATAACAGAAGAAGACCAACCTAATAGGCCAATGTCAAAGCAGATGTCACAACATCGGGGCCAACATCGATCGAGAAACATGAATAAGAAGTTTCAAAGATGGAGATGTCACCATTGTGGAAGGTTTGACACATAAAACCCTTCCGCTATAGGTTACATGGGTACCCTAATCGACTCCTATGTTGAGCCTAAGAACATCAAAGTACCCTACACTCAAAAGTGGAAGAAGAGGATCAGAAGATTGATAGCACACACCTCTCTCGTAGTGTCCCAAGGAAGATTGGTACTTTGACAGGTGTTCCAAGCATATGACCGTATAAAAACCTTCGAATAATGTCAAATCTCACTCTACCGATTTGTTACTTTTGGAGATGGAGCTAAAGGAGAAATCAAAGGTGTTGGAAACTTAGACCGCCGAGTTCCAAATCTAAATGGAGTGTTGGTAAAAGGCTCGACGCTAATCTCATAAGCATAAGTCACTATGTGATATGGGATTTAAAGTCAACTTCACCAGTCCGAATGTCTTGTAATCAATGATAAACAAGAAGTGGTTATGAGAGAGTCGATCAAAGGACAACCGCTACATGGGAATCGAGAACACCAACCTCTTCCGTGTGCTCTATGACAAGGATGAAAAGGAGGTAAAGCTATGGCATCAAAAACTTGGACATCTGCATCTCAGAGGGATGAAAAAGATCATCACTATGGAGGCTGTTAGAGGGATACCAAAACTCCATATTGATAAAGGAAGAGTCCGTGGTGAATGTCAAGTTGGAAAGCAAACCAAAATGTCACACCCAATGTCTAGACATCTGACCACTTCCAGAGTGCTAGAGCTGCTTCATATGGATTTGATGGGGCCTATGCAGGTTGAAAGTCTTGGTGGAAAAAGATATGCCTATGTTGTTGTGGATGACTTCTCCAGATTTACCTGGATAAACTTCATCAAGGAAAAATCTGATGTGTTTGATGTCTTTAAGGAGTTATGCAAAAGACTTCAAAGAGAGAAGGAAAGTTGTATTGTAAGAATAAGAAGTGATCATGGAAAGGAGTTTGAGAACAACAAATTTGATGAATTCTTCTCCTCAGAGGGAATTAATCATGAGTTTTCCTCGCCTATAACGCCTCAACAAAATGGGGTGGTGGAAAGAAAGAATAGGACCATACAGGAATCTTCCAGAGCAATGATTCATGCTAAGAAACTTCCTATTCATTTTGGGTCAAGCTATGAATACACTTGCTATGTTCACAACAGGGTCACCCTAAGAAAGGGATCTTCCTCCACCGTATGAACTATGGAAGGAAGAAACCAACCGTGAAATATTTCCATGTATTTGGCAAGAATGCTATATTCGACAGATCGTGATCAAAGGAGAAAAATGGATTCTAAGAGTGATGAAGGCATTTTTCCGGTTACTCCACTAACAGAGCATATAGGTATTCAACCCGTAACCCGTGTTATGATGGAGTCTATTAATATCATTGTTGATGATCATCATCAGAACACAATGTCCCATATGATGTTGAGACATGGTTTGAGACATCACCTCAAGTACCGATAAGAAAGATGTACCGATCCTTCTCCTCCAAAATCAACCAGAGGAAGTTAACAAAGATCCTTCCATCGAATTCGAAAGATCATCCAAAGGATCTCATCATTGGGGATCCAACCAAAGGTGTCGTTACAAGATCCGAGAAACTGCCTCAAACTCTTGCTTTGTGTCAAAGATAGAGCCAAAAATGTCAAAGAAGCTCTAAGTGATGAATTCGGATCGAGCAATGCAAGATGAATTGAACCAATTCAAGCAACATGAAGTATGGGAATTAGTTCCTAGACCGAAGGAACAAACATCATTGGCACAAAATGGATCTACAAGAACAAGTCCGATGCGTGGACCGTCACCGAAATAAAGCTAGACTTGTTGCTCGTGGTTACACTCGTGTTGAAGGGATTGACTTTGATGAGACTTTTGCACCAGTGGCTAGACCGAATCAATCAGCTTCTTCTAGGGTTGCTTGCATTCAAATTCAAATTATTTCAGATGGATGTGAAAAGTGCCTTCCTAAATGGCTACTTAAATGAAGAAGTATATGTAGAATTAAAGGATTTGTGGATCCAAGTTTCCGATCATGTCTACAAATTAAAGAAAGCCCTATATGGACTAAAGCAAGCTCCTAGGGCCCGGTATGAAAGGCTAACCAAGTTCCTTACGCATAAAGGCTACGAAAAGGAGGCTTGGATAAAACTCTTTGTCAAGAATGAAGGAGGAAAGATAATGGTTGCTCAAATTTATGTGGATGACATAGTATTTGGTGGAATGTCGACTCAATGGTGAAACATTTTGCCAATCAAATGCAAGTCGAGTTTGAAATGAGTCTTATGGGAGAGTTGACCTACTTTCTTGACCGCAAGTCACACAATGGAAGACTCAACATTCCTTTCACAGAGCAAATATGCAAGGAATATTGTCAAAAGTTTGGAATGGAGAATGCCAGCCATAAAAGGACTCCTGCTCCCACACATGTGAAGTTATCCAAGGATACAAATGGTGAAAAGGTAGATCAAAGTTTGTATAGAAGCATGATAGGGAGCTTGTTGTCTCTAACAACCAGACCGACATTGCATTTGTTGGGGTATGTGCAAGATACCAAGTCGAACCTAAAGTGAGTCACATTAACCGTAAAAGAACTCAAGTATGTAAGTGGAACCCGCAGCTATGGTATTCTGATTCCCATGGATGTGAACCTACTTTGTCCGGTTATTGTGATGCCGATCCGGTAGTGGATGATGTAAAAGTACCTCCTGAGGATGCTTATTCTTGGGAAACAATCGGTTTCTTGGTTCAAGAAGCAAACTGTGTCTTTGTCCACCAAGTCGAATACATAGCACCGGTAGCATTGTTCTCAAATGGTCCGATGAAGCGATGTCGTTCGAGTACAATGTCACACAGATGTCATGACATTGTACCGTGACAACTGAAAAGCTATTAATATTTCAAAGAATCCTATACAACACAAGAGACTAAGCACATTGACATAAGACATCACTTCATCGATACCTTGTGGAGGAGAAAGTGATTAAACCGACCATGTAGTCACCGAATCGCAATCGGTGACATTTTACTAAAGCTCTTGATGCTAGTCAATTTGAGAATTTAAGGAGCAAATGGCATTTGTCAATATGAGGAATTGTAGCAATTAAAATTGCTTACAAAGAGGAGAAGAAACCGTGTATTTCAAATAAATATGAATGGGTCATTTCTTTATTTCCCTCTTATTTTTAAAGGTTTCAAGAATATCAAGAGACACCTCCATATAATAACCTCTCTTATTGAAAGTACCATTTCCTCTCCACCCACAAGATACTCTCAAATTCTCTGTCAGTTCCTCAATATATCTCAGAGAAATATGTCTTCTTCATCCTCTTCATCCCAAGACTCTGACTGTTCATCTCCCACCATGGCTGAGATTAGGGCAATCGCTGCAGCCATGAATGTTGAACCTGTGAAGGTCTCCTCTCAACGTTCAATGGAAACTGACTCTCAGAATCAGCATGCACGGAATGATAAAGGCTCATCAGCTGCTGATGATGCTGCTAACAATGAAGATGCCTCTTCAGCAAAGGAGAGCAACTGATTAAGTTGTTGTGTTGCTTCCATTTATCTGTTTTGTTTGTTCTGTCAATTGTCTTCTTTTCTTGTTCTGCATTTTTTTTTCATTTTGGATGATTGTAATCATTGTGTTGACAGATGTGTAACCCTTGTATACTTATGCTGGTATTATTTGTTTTTCTTCTGGTACTGATTGTTTAAAAGCTTGAAATGCTTGGGGCATTTGTATGGTTTCCTTTGGCCCTTTATGGCTAAAAAGGGGGAGAAGAACTAATGACAGTAGTATGGGGCAATTGTGGGAATTGTGGGATTTTTGTATGGCCCTTTATGCACTTAGTTTATCCGCGTGTCAGTGTCATGCTCTGGTAGTTGTAACACTGGGGAACGTTTGGTTGCGAGTTATATTTAAAACTCTGTTGTTCTTTTTGGTCGATTTTGGGAATATTTATTGATTGAATTTATTCCGTTTTGATGATAATTTCCGCTGTGTAGAACATGTCTTTTGATTTAATTATTTTAATGAAGTTCTTCAGTGAAGCATGACAATTGTATGAGATTTTCTTTTAAATAAATTGTAATGCCCTTGTTTTTACATGTTAGCTCTGAAATAATTATTAATATTCGCGGAGTATTTTTGAAAGGGTGTTACAAACATTGGTGCGATGATCTTCGTCGTTCTTGAACATTGCAAGAATCTGAGGATTAACTACAAATCAATGTAGTTTGTGAGCAAGAATGATACCTTCAACCTGTTGATTCCAGAGAAGAAAGTTCTTCTCTTGCAGCTTGATGGAGAGTTTGGGCCCAAACATTATGTGATGGGACGCATTGTTGAGTGACGACGACTGTGTCATCGTGTAGGGATGAAACTCCGAGTTTTCCAGTGATGCAGCCATTGATGAAGTTTCTCTGAAGCAATGGAGAAAGAACGTGTAACGTAACTAGTTTGTTGAATCACAAAGAAAGATGTTGCAACTTCTCAGCAAGAGCATGAGAATGATGAAACGAACAGCGGAAGACGGTTTGGATCAGCAACAATTGATACCATGTTAGACTTATGACAATCTTGCATTATCAATGGAAGAGATGAAAACAAGATTGCTAGAAGTTCTGGAAAGAAAGAGTCAGAAGTTCTGGGACGAAAGGATCATAAGTTCTGAGACGAAAGGACCAGAAGTTTTGGAACAAGTTGTTAGTGTTTTTAAGTTGGCATTATTTTTGGTAAAACTAGGCTTTAGCAATGTCATGATGGATGTCATGACATTCAGAGATTGAAGATAAATCCTACCTGCTAAGGATGTTAAAAGAAACCGAAGCTAAAGTCGTGTTGGAAATTAGAAAATACCGATGTCATAAATGTTATGACATTCGGTGACATTCTGCTCAGAACTGCTTGTTCCCGAGATTTTCGAAGTTTGTTGAGTGCTAAATATTGTTTTTCCGTTATTAGAAAGCATGCTCACGTGGTGCTAGGTTAATCTTAATTAAACCTAAATTGGTTGTTGAAAAGACCATGTTTTTAGGATTAAATTAAGTGAACCCTAGCTATCTTTATGGAAGCCCAAACCAAGTTTCGTGATCGCTTCTATAAAAGAAAAGAACCCTTACTCGCAACGCCTTTGAATGTATTGAAGAGATAGCACTTGTGTTTGTGTAATCGTTAAGGGATTTAACATTGTAATTGTGTAATTCTAGTTTCTCTTGTGAGCCAAGCAACTATTAATTGATAAGTGCATTGGACTAGGATTTGCTGTAAGGGTAGTTTATCACTCAAAGCTTTAAAGCACGAGTGTTTGTCTCTTGATTGAAAGCTTTGAAGCAAGATCAAGATATTTTATTGAAGTGTGTCTTCACAATTCAATTAGTCAATAGGTTGATATCACCGTGATTGAGGGGAGTGAGGGTACTCGGATCTAAGTAGGACTTAGGTTGAAGTTGCATTGGGTAGGTTTTAAGTGAAGGAGATAAACCGTGGTTTATTCCCGAATTAATTCTACTAATAGTGAATTTCCTCCTGGCTTGGTAGCCCCTGATGTAGGTTTGTTGAACCGAACCGGTGAACAACTTATTGTGTTCTTTATCGCTTCAGATTCTTCGTGAACTATTAACATAGTGTCAGATACTGTGTCATAACATTCTCTGTGACATCACGTATCTGCTGCCAGGAATTTCACAAGTGATTTTGAATTTCTATTACAAAAAGGAGTTTTACATCATCTCCTTACACTCTCTCATAGCCACCTATATATAGCCATAACTCTATGGATAAGATGACTTACTAAGAATGGAAAGAGATTGTAGCCTAATAACTCATAAGCCCATTATACAACAAACGACTAAGCCCATTGTACAATAAACTACTAAACTCAAATACACTAATATTATCCATGGTATAAATACATTGAATAGTGTATGTGGTGTAAATATTGGTGTAAAATTTTAATGGAACATAGCAAAACTGATTTATCATAAAAGGGTAAACTGAGATATACCCTTTGCATTCGTTGCCGCAAAAGTCATCGGTGAGTGTGAAAGTGTGACTTCTCTCCATATAGAGAAAATTGAATATTGCAATTTACAAGGGATCAAATACATTACACGTAAGTTATTTTATTTTTCCTCTGTTTTAAAATGATTGTCGTTTTAATAAATAAATTTTGTTTTAAAATTATTATTATTTTCATTTTTCAATATAATAATAATAATTATTTCCTCCGTCCTAAATTATAAGATATTTTGAATAAAAAATTTGTTTCAAATTATAAGTCTCTTTACAATTCCAATACAACATTAATGATGTTTTCTCAATATACCGTCTATTATTTTTTTCTATTTCTTCTTTCAATTCTCTTAATTTATCTCTCTTCTATAATTAATAAAGGATAATAGAGTAAAATCAGACTATATACAATGGAGATGTTGAATGAAGTGTTGAAAGTGAGGTAGATTAATTGGTCTTGAAAACATTCAACATGTTGAATGAGAAAAAAGTGGAACCACATAGAATATTTTGCAAAATCTTATTAGTTGTGGTGAATGTTTAGATTTTTATCTCATTTTAATTATTTGAATTTTTAATTATTTTATAGTAAATCAATTATTTATTTATTTTTATTTTCACTAAAATTTATCATTTTTTTGTCTATAAATAGATACTTGACTTATTTGATTTGGACAAAAAAAAAAATCAATTTTATTAAAAATATGAAATAAAAATGGTGGGGTAGAGTGTTGAATTTTATTAAACAAAATCATTGTAGTGAGTAAAAATTGAATGTGTGTTGAACTATTAGGTGGAAGAAATAAAAGATGATGTGGAATATAAAAAGTGAAAAATGAGGATGTTGAATATATAAACCATTGTGTACATTAGTCTATTTAAAGATTAATGATCTTAGTAGGAATGGTTTCTTGCTAATATGTGTTTAGTTTCATAAATAATTTCTTAATTTAGTCTTTTAGTTATATACCATACATGTATGTGTGGTGTTGCATTTTGTGTTTAGAAATTTAGTCTTGTAGTGGTATATATTGCAAGTGTAAACCAAGATCTTGCTACTACCACCTCCACCAATCTTGTTTTGTACAGGTTTGTTCCATTAGATCTACTAAATTCATGAAGCTATACTCTTACATGGTGTAACATAGCCTTAAATAGAAGCTTACTAAAAATAATTCCTGAGCTATACCCAACTAACATTTTTGCCATATCATCGCCACATTGATAGTACTCACTTTGACTCAAATGTGATTTTATCATAAATCAAATTATCTATATCAATTTGAAGCTTCTGATCTTATGGAGTTATTGACTTCATTTTTTATTAACAAATCAATGGATCATAGCTATAAATTACAATGTGTTTTGTTTTTATGATCGTAAAGGTTGGCCTTTTTCTAGTTGTTTTTAAGGATGAAAAGGTGGAATCATAGCTATATATTCAAGTGTGAAGCAATGTGGAAACATATCTAGATTTAAGTGTGAAGTAAGAGGCTGCAGGATTTGTTCTCTACCACAACATGGATTCAATTTTTTCCAAACTTGGCTTATTACTTTTAGGGTAAGTTGCTTAGGTTAGATTCTACTAACTTATAGTTCTTTTTATTATCTATATGCAAATATGTGTAAGTATCATTAAACATATTTACAAGAAAATATAAATTAAATATGAGTTTTTAATATATTAATAAGCTAGTCTCATTTAGCATTTCATAGTTAAGTTAGATAATATTTAGTTTTTAAAAACTAATATAGTTAACCGGGTTACAAACCTCCGTAACATGTTTTAAAATTAAATGTACAATAAATATAGTATGAAACTGTGGTAATAAGCATTGAAATCAAAACATATAATAAAATTTATGATAATTTAGAGTTGTGGCAAATAACTATCAAAGACGGTTAAATGATTGTCACAAATTAGAACTTATTTTTTATACTAGTTAATTAGTGAGTTAAATAAGTTTTTGTCCCTATAAATATCTCAAATTTCGTTTTTAGTCTCTCTAAAATTTTCCTTTAAAAAATGGTTCTCTTAAAAATTTAAATTTAAATTTTTGGTTCCTCCTACAATTTAGCGACGCTTTTTATGACTGTTTTAGCGACGCTTTTTACGACAGTTTTAGCAACGCTTTTTTATTTAGCGACGATTTTTACAACGGTTTTAGCGACAGTTTTTTATTTAGCAACAAAATTATAGACCATTTTAGGCACGATTATTCCACAAGGGATCAAAAGCTAAAATTTAAATTTTTAGGAGGATCATTCTTTAAAGGAAAATTTTAGAGAGACTAAAAACAAAATTTAAGATATTTATAGGGACTAAAAACTTATTTAATCCTTAATTAGTTATAAAATTAAGATTAATTAATTTCAACACATTTGTAACCGTTCAATTTTTTAGAGAAGCCTTTAACTGATTAATAATGACACAATTCAAAAATCTTTCATATTTGAATTTTCTAATTAATTAACAACTAGGTTTAATCGATTAAGGCTCATGATTCTTTTCCTTTTTGAACCAAATTAGATTTAGACTCGCGCGATGTACGGGTGTTAATTAATTTTTATTTGTTCTGTATTGAGTTTAATTATGTTAAAAAATCATTTAATAAATATGAACTACAAGTTTATATTATAATAATTTATTATGAATTATAATCGAGATAATCATTTAAATTAATCACAAATAAAAATGCATATTTTACTTAAAAGTAAAGAAAATTTATGTTTGTAACTTAAAAGTGGCATAGAAAACTTTATTTAGTAAATTTAAATAATTTGAAAAGATCTTAATTTATATTTTATTTTTACTCTAACATATTTTTTAAAATTTGTCTCTCTTTTAAATATTTAATTATAAGTTGTTAAAGATATATAATTATTTTTAATCTTAAATAAAAATTAAACTGTATTTTTAATCATTACCAAATAAAGTATTCAATAACTCTACAAACTTATGTTTAACGTCAAATTTTAATTATATAAAAAAATCGATAATTTTATTGTTTGTCTTTAATTTATTTTGTATGATATTTTAAGAAAAATGTAGAGATAAAATTTATAGATTCGCTTAAAAGTGTTGTATTTTTTATTATATTTTTAGGTGAATTGAGAGTAATTTAATTCTGAAAATTTGTGGAATTTGTTTTTGTTGTATGATTTCAAGACAATAAACAATATTTTAAAGTGTGTGGTTTCAAACATCTCTTTTATTTTCAAAATTTTAAAGAATATATTTAATTCGAGTAATTATTGTGTTGTTGGGATATTTACTTAAAAATGTTCCAGAATATATTTTTTCAAATATTAATTAAATTAAAGATGAATTATTAATATATAAAGGGTTCAACTCCAAACTATTTATCAATATGCAAAAAAAGAATATAAATGTATTATACCATATTTGAATTTTTACAATGTGATATTAAAATTAGACATTAAATTCAATTCAGTCTTTAAATGATAGTACTTTTTACTGTAAAATATATGATGAAGAAGTACTATCTCATTTTTTTTAAGTTGAAAGATTCTAAACTTATTTTAGAGAAACTAAATAAATAAATGTATCAAAATATCATTTCTTCTATTTTTTATATTAAATAAATTATTTTTATTTAAATAATGTGGAGATGAAATATATAAATTCGATAAAAGTGTGACATTCTCTAATATAATTATAGATCAATCAAGAGTAATTTAATTCTAAAAAATTGTGGAATATATACTTTAACATTAAAAGTATTTTCCAAATATTTTTTTGCTATGATTTCAAGAAAAAATCATTTTAAAGTGCGCGGATCCGAGCATCTCTTTTATTTTTGAAAATTTTAAATATATTATTAGTTGGAGTAATTATTATGTTGTTAAGATATTTAATTAAAAATATCAAAAATATCTTTTTTTCAATAATAAGTATGAATTATTGTAAAGGTTGAACCCCAAACTATTTATCAATATGCAAGAAAAGAATATATGTGATTTTTGCGAAATGATTTTAAAATTAATAATTAAATTTAATACCGTCTTTAAATGATAGTACTATTTATTTAAAATATATGCTGAATAAGTACGATCTCGTTTTATTTTTTTTAACTCAAAAATTTCTAAAATTATATTAGAAATACTAAGTAAAAAAATGTATTAAAATATCATTTATTTTATTTTTATAATTAAAAAATTATTTTAAGACAAATATGAATAGTGTTTTATGAAGTTTATGAAAATAATATATATGAGCAAATTAGTATATTGAAAAACCATTTGTTTAAATTTAATTAAAATTATATTTGTCTAATAATGTGTTGCACTAAAATAATAAAAATAAATTTATTGCGAGTAAATTAGTATGATATTTTATGAAATAACAAAAGTTAATAAATAAATATTAAATTATTGTATTTTTGTATTTGTGAGGATTCGAACCCATGACTTTTTATAGAGAATAACAATATGTTATACCCTTTAAAAATTGAAGATAGATTATGAGAGATGCCACATAGGAAAATAATTGACGTGGCACAAAAAGGAGTTGAAGTATTGTAAGATAGAAGTTGAAGTGTCATAAGATTAATTAGATGCATTGGATTTAATAGATATAAATAGATAAATAGATATTTTCCTTTATATAAGAGGGTTTCTCTTCATTTTCTTATAACACCATAATTCAAATTTTAAGGGCCTATTTGAAATAGTTTTTGTTTTTAGTTTTTAAAAACTGAAAAGTAAAAATTCAAAACACAATTTAGTTTTTTCTTTTTTTTCTTTTAAAAACTGAAAAAATGATGAAGAGTTTTTAAAAATGCATTTGCAAAATATTGTATTCAAACAAGTTTTTAAATTTTTAAAAACTAAAATAAAATTTTAAAAAAGTCTTTTAAAGAGACCCTAAATCTCTCCTTCTCACTTTCTACTATTTTCTTCTATTTTTTCTATTTTTTCACTAAAGTTATCTTAGTGCCAAGAGTTTGAAATGTGTACGTGAGGACTTTTGTTGTACCAGTGTCGTGCTAATATTTTACTTTACTCAAGAGGGTAGTTTCTCTTGTGTAATATCTTTGCAAGATCTATTGTATTATTCTTAAGCTTGACTAGTTAAAACCCCTTTTTGGCTCTTTATTTTAGCTCGTACAATCTCCGTTTTGTTTTTAATATTAGGCGGGAAAAATCTGGCTGGTCTTGAGATTATCCTGTTAAATTCTTTGTTTGGTTATTGAGTTTAGATTTTGAAAAACTTTATTTCAAGACTACAAAATATATTTTTGGTGAAACCATATTACTACGGCTGCCTAATTAACCGTTGTAATAGTTGATATTCGTTCGCCATAATTTTTTAATATTTTATTAAAATATGTTTTATTACGATCCTTCAACACAATCGTTGTGATATATTAAATGTTACTTACTTTGATTCTCCGCACCAATAATTGTGTTTGATTCATGAGATTAGCTCGTTAAAATCTCTAGTTTGGTTTGTAGATTAGCATGTATAAAATCTTTTGTTTGATTGAAAGAAGGTCCGTGGTCATATATTTTCAAAAGCCCAAAATCATTTTAGTGGAAACTATCAAAAGAAAACTCTTAAGGACATGAGTAGGACAAATAGTTAAGCTGGACCTTTATAAATATTTGTTTTGTTTTTTAGATTAGGCTATAAAATATGTGTTTGTTTTTTATGTTAACCTGTTAAAATATTTGTTTGGCTATTGAGTTTAGCTTGTGAAAAACTTTGTTTGTTTTTTGAGCTCATCTTGGTAAAAGCTTTGTCTGATTCATGAAATTAGCTCGCACAATCTTTGTTTTGTTCTTGAGATTAGCCTAAGTAAAATTTCTGAATTTGTTGAAATAAGATTTTTGGGCATATTGTTTTCAAAATCTCAACTTCATTTTAGTGGAAATTATTAATAGGAAACTCTTGAGGACAAGAGTATGCCAGATGGTTAGGCCAAATTTGTATAAATATCTAGTGCATTTCTCTTTTTCCATTTCTCTTTATCTTTCCGCTCTTTGTTTCTCAATGTTGTATTTCCTTTTCTCCGTCGCTCTCATATTATATTATTTAATCTCTCTTTATTTTATAAATCTAAATATTTGTAATTGGGCTTCAATTTTAAACATCAAAATTCATTCCCCCATTTATAAGATTGAGGTAGTGTGATGACTTCTAACATTTCTTTTAATATAAAGCTTTTTATGACCACACATCCATCATGGTGAAAGGTTTTTCATTTAAAAAACAAGAATGAAAATATTTTTTTAAGCTATATGTTTTGATTATGGTGATTTATAATGGTTTGTTTGTTTCTACTCATATTTTAATAATGAATTAGTAAACAAATTGAGTAATATTTGGACCTCAGTAGATAAGAGAAAAGTTAAATTAAGTTTTAAAATCAAGTACTCGATGATGAGTACCTTAAAAACTATATAGAACATTTATGCTTTTAAGTGTAATACTACCAATGAAGTATGAGACGCTCTTGAAATGATCTATGGAACTTTTTTTTAAATCAATCAAGAAAAGGTGCACATGTATATTCAAGAAGATGAGTCAACAAGTGAAATGGAAAATCATCATCAAGGATTGTTCTCAAACACATAAATTCTTGGAAGTTATTTTAAAAACTTTGTTTCTAATAAATATATTATAATCAAGAACTTTATTCCAAAAGTAGAAAGGTTTGGGATAATTTTCAGTAAAATGCAAGATGGTGGAAACCATCCTAATACTTAAAGAGATAATACAACTACTAAAAGATGAAGAAAAAAACTCAAGATCATTCCAAGATTCCTCATCATCTTCATAAACAGATTGACATGAAAAAAATATTGAAATTTCAATACCAAAAATATCATATGAAATAATTGTCCCTTTGTTTGAAGGATCCTCTGAAGATTCATTAGAATATTTTTTGAGGAAACTAAAATTAATCAACATATATTAAGTAGAGATGAATTAAAGTATTTATTCAAATATATTCATTAAGAGATTCTTACAAAGTATTTTTGAGAAGATCAACGAAACAAATCAGATGAAGAGGAGCATGAATATTTTAAAGATGATGACAAGGTAAATACTATTTCCTTTAAGAAATTATTTAAATTAATTATTAATATTAGTATTTAACAAACAACACCTTATTTACAATCAATCAAAATTGCACAATTCATGAATCACATACAAAAACATATATGCAATGTTCATCTCTTCTATTCCCTTGCATGTGGTGCCATCATCAAATTCAGAGTTATTTGACTGAAATCCTAAAATACCATAGCGAAGTTCTAAAACACCAAACGAAGGTCCTAACACCGGACCAAAGTCCTAACCTAACTCTGAAATATATGATGTATAATGATTCAAACAAATGCAATCTTCCATCTGAACCTATAATACCAAAAGTTAACATCGGCAGTAAAGGCTAACACGAGTCCCTTTGAACCTTATAACACTACCAAGTAGGATAAAAATCAGATCTTTCTAAACTAAACACAAGCCATACTAGTTCTTATGAACCTAATAACACTGTCAAGTAGGCTAAACACCATTTCTTGCGAAGCTAAACATAAACAACACCAGTTCTTACCGAACCACATGGTTGAAGCAACTTAAAAAATACACACAATAAAATCGCCACCAAGATTTATTTATTCCAAGAGGAAATATAAAATATAAAAACAAACCTCAAAATAAAAGAAATGGTCGTCGAGACCAAGAGAGGGTTCGAGAGTCGGTTATGCAAGGGGAAGATATTAAGGCCTCTCACATTCATCGTACTTGATGAGATCCATTTAGTTAGTATGTGTTCGAGTGTTAGTGTAATAATTTGAGATCTTATACTTATTAGAGAAAATAGATAAAGAATTTTTTTTATTAGTTTATTATACTCGACAAGACATCACATCTTGTGCCTACGTACTCCTTCGTGCAATAAGAGAGTCAGAGCCTCGTAGTTCGACTAGAAAAAGACTGAATTTGTTGACTGGTTGATTTTATTTATGAAAAAGGAGATTCAAATAGTATGTGGATGATAACACTCACTAAGTGATTCATATGTGAGCGTTGGTAATCACATGTGAGCAAAGATTTAGATAAAGTTATTTTTATATGGGTGACTAGTACCGAACAATAGGACTAACATCCTATGATTCAAATATTAGAAACTGGAGGAGCAATGAAGCTCAAATAATCGTATCTCATCCTAAAAACATTTTCTTATGAAAAGGTGAAGTGAAATGAGGTTCACGTTTATTAAGTTTTAAGTGCAAGTCTTTCGACAATTGTTATAACAACCAACGATCTAAATACTCTGAATTTATTATGAAAATGTTTTGAAAATCAACTCGACATTGGATCGAGCTTTGAAACTTTATTATGAAAGTGGTGATATATAATGTGAGGAGGTCGGCGATTGTGGGGCACAAGGCAATCGACTTACATAGTTTTGGATATGACTTGGTAAATGGAACAAGAATGCAGGGGTTTGATTGATTTTATGTCTTGTGTGCAATAGTGGATGAGTGAATATAATCAAAATAAAATATTAAGCGATTACAAGTCCAAAATATGGTGATACACTTGTTGAATCATGATAAACAAGTAAAGCACACAATCCCATACAAGGTGACTCACACAACAAACACACAAGTATATATATAATTAATGAAATGATAATGCATGTATCATTGTAAGAAATCCCAAGAGTAGGATATTTAGTGTGTGGGCCACAAGGGCTCATTGTAAGAAAGCTCAGGAGTAAGCTATGTATGGTTGACTATGATGCTTAAAAGTCATCAACTTATGGTAGAGAAATGGATCACGATCGAGTATTAGTTATTGGAAAAGTCTTGATGGATGTTAGATGATGATTAAATGAAAGCATAAAAGCATAGCTAATGCACCATACAAGTTCACAAGCACACACACAAATGTCTAATTATCCTAGAAAAATAAAAAATATATTAAACAAATTAAAAAAAATTATTTAACCAACTTAATACTTAAATTAATCGAGTTAAAAAATATCATTTAATATTAATCCCTAACAAACAATACAATAAAAGAAAATCACTAAAGATAAAAAGAAAATAAATTAATAATACAAATTAATTAAAAATAAAATAAACAAAGGAACAAGGACCTGAAAATGAGAAATGCTAAGGGTGTAGATTGGTGAAATTTCCTGGGCTATTTTACAGCCAGGCACGATCACGGTAACAAGTAAACACAAAAAATGAGTGAAGCAAAGAGCTGGGTTGGGTTGCCTCTACAGGGCCCAATCACAACTAAAATTGAAAACAACAAACAAAACCTAATAGATGAAGATGGAAACAGTCAAGCTCAACTACCTTTGTTAAAATTTCTCTACGATTAATTGCCTCTATTTTTACGATTCAATCTCTTTCTGCAATCTGCTTCACCATCTTTTCTCCATGTTTTCTCTTCCTCTGTATTTCGATTTTCTCAAAAACAAATAGAACAAACCTCAACAACCCTTACCCAATTATTTTCATTATAAACTTTGTCATTACATGATACACTTAAAGATACAAAATTTAACTGCATCAACAAAAATGAAAAAGAAGAATAGAAGTGTACGATAATGAAGAAAAGTATAAGCTAACCATAGCTCAACTACAAAATGAAAATAAGGAACTTCTATGCACTTTTTTCATCTATAAAATGAGGTAACTCTCTTAAAATTCCAAGCTTAATAACATGACAAATTCTTTAGGAATAATGAAAATTGGAGCTGATATGATGAAAGAGGCTGAAGATACATAACTTAATCATTTATTTGACAATCAACAAAATAAAATATCTATAGAAAAGTTATTTCATTCCGAAAAGAAAAGAATGATTAACATATCCACCCATATGTGACAACATCCTGAAAGACATGATGTAACTTCAACTGAATTACAATCCTCAACTTGGAAATATCATTATTGTGGTGAGTATGGTCATATAAAGCCCTTTTGTTACAAATTGTATGGAGTTCAAAAAACATTCAGCTTATTCCAAGGCAAATCAACTAAGTAAAAAAGAGAAGTTATAAACATATGGATGTTAACCTTATAGCACATACTTCGTTAAGAGCTTAAACTAAGGAAGACTTATACTTTAATAGTGGATCTCTAGACATATGAAAGAGGTTTAGAAGTTATTGGTAAATAGCAGGTCTCATACCACAAGCTCTATAAGATTTGGTGATGGATTCAAAGATAAAATTAAGGGAGTTATAAAACTATTGTGTGATGGCTCTCCTAGTCTAGAAGATGTTCTTCTTGTGGAAGGACTAACTGTTAACCTTATCAACATCAATCAGTTATGTGACCAAGGATTGTTAGTAAATTTTTCCAAGTAATATTGTTTAGTAAAAGTTGATAAATATGTTATTTTCATGAAGAGTACAAGGTCTAAAGATAACTGTTATTTGTGAGAACCTCAAATAACTGCTTACTCTTCCACTTATTTAACAATCAAGGAAGGTGGGGTGGAGTTATGACACTAGAAGCTTAGACACATTCATCTAAAAAGAATAAGGGAAATAATATCTAGAGGAGCCATTAGAGGAATGCCAGAACTCAAGGTTGGGGAAGCAGAGTTTATGGTGAGTGTGAGATTAGGAAGTAAACCAAGATGTCATACCCAATATTACAACATCAGTCTACCTCCAAAGTGTGAGAACTTATTCACATGGATTTAATGGGACCAATGCAGGTAGAAAGCTTGGTTGGAAGAGGTATGTCTATGTGGTTATAGATGACTTTTCAGGGTTTATTTGGATGAACTTTCTTAGAAAAAATATGATACATTTTAAGTCTTCAAAGATCCGTGTCAAAGTATTCAAGAGGAGCGGAATGGTGTGATTGTCAAGGTTAGAAATGATCATGTCAAGGAATTTGAGAGTGCTAAATTCTAGGAATTTTGTGCTTCTAAGGATATTAGTCATGAATTTTCTTTTTCCATCACTTCTAAGCAAGATGGAACTGTAGAGAAAAAGACTAGGTCTATACAAGAATCAACTAGAGTCATGCTTCATGCTAAGAAATTACCATTGCAATGGGTTGAATCCATGAATAACGCATGCTATATTTATATTAGGGTCACTTTGAGGGAAGGCTCTTAAACCACTCTCTATGAGCTATGGAAATAAAGGAAGCCTAGAGTCAAATAATTTCATGTTTTTGGAAGTAAATGTTATGTCTTAACTAACAAAGGTCAAAATAATAAGATGGATCCCATAAGTGAGGAAGAGATATTCTTGGGTTACTCGTCAAGCAGCAAAGCTTATAGATTTTTTAACTTCAGAAGTGGAATGAAAATGGAATCTATCAATGTGGTTTTAATGATTCAATTACTGAATAAAGGATGGGTGTTGAAGACAATGTTGAAACATCCTTTATGCAGACTAATGAGGCAAGAAAAGAAGTAATATGTGAGTCCACAAGTGTTGATCTATATAACTCTGAAGTAAATTACAGTCTCTTTATTAGAGTTCAAACAAAACAACTCAAAGAGATCATTACAAGACACTCTAATATAGAATACATCACAAAATTCAATAAGGATATATCAAATTCATATGTTATTTCTAAGCTTAAACTAAGGATAAGTCCTATTATTCAAGAAAAGTGGATCTTGAATTACATCATTGGAACAAGAGAAAGTTTCTCTAAACTGATAAGGGAGTATAATGTTAAGTAGGATGTCATGATATTATGTTGTGCATATCTGAATATTATTAGATATCTCATTCAACATGGCTGGAACAAGAACCTTGATATAAGTTCTCTATTTTTAGGATTGACATTAATTTTTGTAAAATAAATATAGCAGCAATATGATAGGATGTGTTATCTTTCTTAGAAGAACATGATGAGCAAGAAGTTCTATTATGTGCAGAAACATGTTGAGTTAAAATGTTTCAACATCTTGAACAACATGTCGGACAAGATGTCCTATGCAGGGTCATACGACATCGTGGACTGGTACAAATGAATTATCATATTCGATTATGTTTAGACAGGTGTAAAATATTCTAGGAATATTAGACAGTCCTATGTGGCACTGTTTTATAAGTCTGAAAGATTCAAGTCAGAATCAAAAAAGAATATGCACTTTCTATTTATGGAGATAAATTACGAAAGATTTGCTTGAAGACCTATTTTGTAGAAGAAGTTTCTACTGAGTTATAACAGCTGATGAGCTATGATTGAAGGCCCAATTAGATTTTGGATGTAGGTTATAAATAGAAGCATTGTAACCTAAGAAAGGTACCATCTGAGAATAGAAAACATGTAATTATTAGGGTTGAGTCTGTGATCCACTAGACATGTGAGTTTGATTGTTTGTTACAGAGTTATAATCTTTGTTATTGTTCTCCTCGAAGCTGTGAAGCAAGAGTGAGTATTGTTCTTGGAGGAAGCTTGTAAGAAACTCCAAGTTATGCTCTTAGTCAAGAGTCTTGGCTAGGTATTGTATTGGAAATGTGTCTTCTAGTTTTGCTGTCATGAAAGTATGTCTTTCGGTTTTGTCCAATCGTTGTCTGTGATTGATAAGGGATTGAGGAGGACCTCATATCTAGGTGAGTCTTAGGTAGAAAGTTAGAACATGTAGTGATTAATTGAGAAGTTGTAAACATGGGAGTTTAGATTCGAATTGATACTATTATAGTGGATTTTATCCCTGACTTGGTAGCCTCCAGATGTAGGTGTTGTTGTCATCAAAATAGGTTAACAATTCTAGTGTGTTGTTTACTTTTCAACAATGTTTTGGTATGTTTATACCTTGCCAATTTTTTTAAGTCGGATTCAGATGTCTCAACATGTCATAGGACACATAAAGTCTGATAGAGCCGAATTTCACTTGATAGTCATAATCAATTAATCAAGAATCTTGTTGAAGAAAAGGTTATTATTCTAAAGCATATGGACACTAAATATTAACTAATTGTTATGTTTACTGAAGCTTTATATGCAAATCAATTTGAGAACATAAACAGTGGGCTAGGAGCTTGCACTATTGAGAAGTTATATCAATTACAAATATGAAGGAATACAGCAGTTATTGCACATTTCCTTTATTCTTTTAGGCATGATAAGCCATTATAAATTATTATTGTTAAAGGATGGAACAAAATATTTCAGCGTGATATAAAATATGGTGATAACAATAAGAGGTGCAAAATGATCTTTGACTGGGGCAAGAGGTGGAATACCACTTGAAGATGATCAAGATTGTGTGTTTCCATTTGAGTTTTGTTTATTTCCAACTGTTCTTTTGTGTTTCCATCTGATGGATGTGCTTGTTTTCTTTTGTGTGCTTCTAATTGGTTTTTACATTTACTGTATTTTTATCAATTTTTAGCTAAAAAGGGGGAGTAAAGTATTAGTGTACTTTGTTTGTTTTGATGTCATGTCATATGTCTTGACATGTTGACTAACATTGTGATATGAATGTACTACTACTAAGATAAAAGTAGTCTATTGTGGTTGCTTGTTGTATGCAACTATTCAGGGGGGGCATGATTGTGTGTCATGCTTGTTGGTGCTTGTGTTGTTGCTACTACTGATGGTGATATGTGTGCAAATTTCTTACTAGATGTACTGGCATCTTTCTTGATGGGTCTTATAGATAATCATGATGTGAGGCTTATGTTTTTTATTCTGATGTATGTGTCTCTAATGTCTGAACTTGGATAGTTCATATTGGTTTGATAATTTGGATTTTTTTGGTGATTTGGATTTTCCCGTGAGAGGGAGTATTAATTATGTGTGACAAGGTGAGTAATTGATCGTGACTTTGTGTGTCTTAAAGAATCTAGACCACAAGTATAAAGTCCTATCGCGTGTAGCTTTAAAGATTATCGAATTCCAAAGGACTAAATGTCCACCTATTGCTATCTTAGGTTACTACATAAATCTAAGGCTAATTATGCAATTGATTTGGGGTTAGGGAACCCAACTGATTATAATCTAGTTTAGATTCAAGAGGGAATATCAGTATATAATGGTCGGACTTCGGGGATTTAGTAACTCATTGACTCAACTCGGATTATTAAAATAGTTTTCAGTAGAAATTATTTGTTTGAAAACCCTCTTCTCACACTCTCAAGTTTATTGATTCGGATCCTAAAATCAAATCTAAGTGAGCGCTCTCACTGTATTAGAGTTTAAAAATAGTTTTTGAAAACAAATAAGACCTAATCAACTTAAAATCACTATCGTTGTATTTTAAGTTGATGCACAATTACTACTGTCCAATTATTATCTTAAACTCTCGTTTTATTGATCCTAACTTCTATCTGTATTTTACTCTCATAACAACACAGTAAATATTTAAAACTAGTAATTGAAACCAGAAAATTATTCTTTTAAAAGGAGCAGATCAAATGGCGTTGCTAAACCCGTCGACTATATGACCTTACATATCGATAAATAAATTTAGCCTAGCATGGTATACGGTACAATAATAGCGCAACTGAAATATATATCATCAGACAATTTAAATAACTCAAGCATTTCAGACAATATTTGCATTAATAAATAAAAATAATTAAATTAAATATGAAAATAAAATTGCAGAATATTTGGCTAACTTCCGGTGTCTCCCACAAGTCGGTGAGATCTGTCTTTATTGCTCCAAAAATTAAATGCGAGAAAGAAAATAAAAGCACGATTCTAACGTAAGATTAGAATCAGCAAAAGTTCGCAGCAATCCCCGATGTAGAAATTGCTACGAGAAAATAGAATCGAACTAAGAAATGTAATTGAAACTGATTGGAAAAAGGAAAATAAAAACTGAAATAAAATTCACTAGAAAAATTAGCAGAGTGACGACAAGGTAAGTGAAAAAGAAAACGTGTCGAAAATGAAGTATGGAAGCCCTATTTATAGACTAGGAGCTCGGTTGGAAAATAGGACGTTGAGATTTTTCCTCCTCCGGATTCGCCTCCATAGAGATCGCTATGGACCGTTGAAGAGAGTGTGACGCTCGTCACACGTTGCTTGGAGAGGAAACTTGCTTCGTCGCGACGGTTTGGGCACGCGTGGCAAGGGCGTAATGGTCATTACCCCTTGTGGACTCCTGGGTGCGCGCACGTTGGGTTGGGCCTTGTGCCTCTTATTTCTTTATTTTACAAAGCCTTTTTACTTTTGATGCACCCCTATTTTTCCATACACCCCACAATTGCATAATTGCTCTTGTTTTGTGGATTTTAAGTACAATTTTCTTGACTTTTCTCGACTTTCTTCGCACATGCCTTGTAAACATTAAATTCTTGAAAATATAGAAAATACCGGCATAATACAAATAAAGAGTAATTTAATTAATTAAAAATGCAGATAAAATTCATGTAAATTGATCCAAATATTCGATACATTTTCGGGTTATCAGTAATGGCCATGTATGTAGTGGTTGAGTACTAGTCTTAGAACTGAGCTCTTATGCTATGTTGGAGTCTCATGTGTTGTGTTGGAGTATCTTGTGTTATGTGATGTTAGATCACATGTCATGGCATCTGACTTCTAGAGTTTGAAGAAAAGGTGTGTGTGAAGTTGAGTCTCTCTGTAACTACAATGTATCTGATATATTTTTATGTTTGCAGTTTTGTACAAAGTTTACATGTTTTTCATGTAGCTTGTGTTTTATGATTGTGGTTTTATTCCTCTTCTCCAGTTTGATTGTGCAAAGGTTGGTTTAGCCAAAATTTTCTAAAGGGGGAGATTGTTAGATCCATGATTTTATTACTGGCACAAATTTTGGTAAAACATGATTTATAGCTGATGTTGAACAAGATGTCATGACATCTTGACCAACTGTCACGATAGATTTTGCTGTCATGAATATCAAACAAATGTTAAGCCAAATGTCTTGACATCTTGGCCAATTGCACAACAGGTGTTGATGTTATTTTCTTAATAGATTTGATTTGTTTTTGTGAGATCCTCTTGGATATATCTCACTTATTTTTGAAGATCAAGAAGATTTGATTAGGAACTGTGAAGATTTGATTTAGTTTCATAAAAAGGATCTTGGAGACTTTTTAGGAAACTTTGAAGATTTGTTCCTATTTTTGTAGAGAAGATCTTGCAGCTGATTTACAATTAGAAGATTATATTTTATTGAAGAGTTGAAAAATGTGGGTGCATGATATAAGGGTTTCGGGTTTTGAGTGTTTTGTTTGTTTTTATGTGTCACCCATGCATCTTTTGATACATTGAGGTAGACTAATTGTTCATTATTACTTTCCCACCACTAATGAGCTTTTAAGCAAATAGTTGATTGTGTGTCAAGTAATTGTTCTCACTTTAAAAGCTTTTAAGTAAAATTGAGTATTGTAATTTGAAGTGTGTTCTTTTGTTTTTGTTATTGTCACTGAGGTGACTGTGGGAAGTGAGAGGGGGATCTCATATCTAGAATGTTTCTAGGTAGAAGTTGAACAAGGTAGTGATTATGTGATAAGTTGTAAATTAGGTTTGTTTAGCTTTGAACTAATATTATCTTAGTGAATTTCCGTCTTAGCTTGGTTGTCCCCAGAGTAAGTGATGTTGCACTGAACTGAGTTAACAATTGACTGTGTTATTTTACCTTCTATACTTTAATTATGTATAATTTACTATTAGGTAAAATTGTTCTTTCAGCATATGATGTCTTAACATATGTCTTGACATTGTGTTTTGATGTTGGGACATCAGTCTTGATATCTGTTTTTTTAAGTTCCAAAATTTCAAAAAGTTTTGAGGGAGTGTGGTGTCAATTAAGTATAGGTTGAGGTGAGATTTATTAGTGCTGTCAATTTAGGTGTATTTTTGCAGAGGTTTGTTATTGTTATTGGTTGTTAGGGATTAATATTATTAAATGATATATGTTAACTCGATTAATCTAAGTATTGATTTGGTTAAATAATTTCATTTTATTTGTTTAATCTATTTTTTATTTTGCTTGAATTATTAGACATTTTTGTATGTGCTTGTGAACCTGTATGGTGTATTAGCTATACATAGTTTACTCTTGGGCTTTCTTACAATAAGTCCGTATGGCACATAGACTAAATAGCTCACTCTTGGGATTTATTACAACGATGAGTGCATTATGATTTCATTAATTACACATATACTTGTGTGTTTGTTGGACCTAGACTCACTGAGATTTCACACTTTCTTTTTTTCACAACTTTGAAGATTCTAGTTCTTTACCACATTATCTTTGACTTTAGCACTTAACTAGAATCTTGAATCTTCTTTTGATGAAGTTTGGGATAACTCTTCATGATAACCTCAATCAGTAGACAACCCACTTGATCAATGATCTTCACTTAGTTCACCGAACACTGCTTGGCATAAGGTATTGTCTCCATAGATAGTCATTAATAGATTGATTTCCAATCACTTGATCACCACAACTAGATTAACATACTTGATCTACACAACTTTATCAACACAACTAGATATTAATTGATCACCATAACTTGATCTTCTCAACTTGATATTTAAGCACATTCACTTGATCATTGCTTATGATGATCTTTAGGCTTTATCTTGATCAACACATTTGAGCTTTAAGCACCAAACATCATCACTTGGTTAACACCTCAAGTACCACCACTTGATCAATATGTCAAGCACCATCACTTGAGCACCATATTAAGTACCATCACTTAATCAACATATCAAACACCACCACTTAATTATCAACATGTCAAGCACCATCACTTGACCGCATCAAGCACCATTAGTTGACCAATCTTCAATCATCGTCACTTGATTCAACGGATCTTGAACAACAAGACTAATGAAGCATTCTCTCAAGAGCATTGTCAACATCAAAATTAAATTAACATAGTTGCAATTTTGACACCTACAAGCACATATATCCACATGGTGCTCTGGCGTTTAATGTTCTTCTAGATCAACTCCATTTTCTCTTTGAGAAAATTGCCCGGGCTTCCATCATGTCGATATTGTTCTTTGACGTTTGGCTATCATAACTGTGATGTATCAGCTGTGATGAGTTAGAGTTTTCCCTCCACAAGCACACATCTAAAATGGCCAATCACCGCGTTTGGGCTCATTCTTTGAGAAGTTGTGATTTTGATGGCTAGGCTTGTCTTTCAAGTGTTTTGGTCGATCTTAGCTTTCAATTACCTCAATGACAATGAATTTTTAGGGCTTGAGAAATCTTTTACCAAGTCCCACAATGGACGTCAATGTTTCTTTTTGACCTTATGATATGGATCACCAAAAAAGTGACACAATCTTTATATTATTGGTCATACTTTTGCAATCTCCTCATGTTCTCCTTATACTACTTCTTCTTTAGATAATAGCAAAATGTACATGCAAAAGATACTCCAAGACCAAAATAAATGAGTAAATTAAATGTGCGATCATACTTGTGGTCACATGTCCTATTTATATAGTGAAATAACTTTACTACTCTCAATGGAGTTGTTACTTCTACTAAGACGATATCTAGAATCACTAGTAGATAAATACGTATTTAATGACTTAACTAAATCTAGAATAAATGGCAAAATTTAGATTCTCACGAACAACTCGAAAGTCTCGTGAAATCTCAACCATTTGATTTTACTTATCATATACAATTAAAAATAATCGAATGAAGAAAATTACACTCGAGAAACCGATTCCCCTCATTTTGCCAACTCAAACTAGTCACATTAACATTGGGTGAAGTGAACCACACGAACCGTATCAAAAGAAACCTGACGCACCATCTAACTCTAACATTGAGTTTTCACTCATCACAATCACAAGTACTTTCGCACACACTTCACCTTCGTTTCGTGCGGAAACTGTTCCCGTTACTCTCTTCTTCACTCCGCTGTTCCTCAAACAACACTCACACACACTCTTCCAACGCGATCACACCCTTCAACACATTCCTCAGGTACTCTACATTTGCTTTTCTCTCAAAAGGGTCTTCATTTTCTTCATCAATTTTCTGTCTTTCATTGTTTTTTACCTTCACGTTTAACCAATTCCTTAATTTTCGCAAATGGGTTGTTCC
Source organism: Vicia sativa (assembly GCA_021764765.1). Lineage (NCBI taxonomy): Eukaryota > Viridiplantae > Streptophyta > Magnoliopsida > Fabales > Fabaceae > Vicia > Vicia sativa. Next base: position 7,897,363 of record CM038793.1, read on the forward strand.
CGTTTTACGTTAATTGTTCCAAAAATTGTCCCTTTTCGTTTAGGGATGATCAGACATTGTGGATGGTTTCTGTGAATGTTTTGTGATTGAGAGATAGTGGTTTGAAGTATTGTGAGTGTGTGAATTTGTTTCTGTTTTTTGTTTTTGTTTTTTTTTTTTTTGTTAAAGTTTGAATTTTTTAATGTTTATGTATTTTGATTCGGTTTCTGTCAAATGGGGTTTGTTTGATTTGTAACATAGGTTGGTTTAGGGTTTAGATTTGAGATTTTTTGGTTTCTCTTTGGGATCTAGGGTAATGTAATAAGGCTAGTTTGGTGATACAATTAGGATTTTTGATTCTTGTGTTTTTATTGAAATGTGGATATTTGTTCATATCTCTGTAGCACTGACACCTCTGGAAAAAGGTGTGTCACCGACATTTGTGATTACATTCAATTTATTCATTTTCTTGAATTGTTACCCGTGTCGACGTGTTCATTGGTTCGTATGGGATTGTCTCACTTCATTATGAGAATGGGTGTTGCTATGTTGATTGATTCAGTTTCTGTGAATGGTGATCTCAAATGGGTTTTGTTTGCTGTTTACCATAGATCGGTTTAGGGTTTAGATTTGAGATTTTTGTTTCTCTTTGGGATCTAGGGTTATAAGGCTAGTTTGGTGATACAAATAGTTTTTGTTTTTTGGAATGTTGGTATTGGTTGATTCAAATATGAAAAAATTAGGTTGATCTAGTGCTGTCCATGGTGGAGAGCCGAAATCCCACCATACCAGAGCTTTGAGGCGCCATTATAGTGGAAAAATCCATTATATTGGCCGATAATTATCATTGCGGCGAGACCAAAAACTGTCATGAGACTAAAAATCCGCCGTGTAGGCGGCCTATGGGGCCGCCACACCATTCCGCCATGGCTTCAATCTAACAACAATGGAGAACAAACACGAGTTATTTTATTTATTTTGATTTGTTTTTCGTTATGTGAAACTAGTATCAACTTATGGTTAGATAACAAATAGCTCATCAATATGATGGGTCTGTAACAAGTGTGGATATTGCATTGAATTTGTATGCAAAATTGGTTACAGATTGTATAAATAAGCACTTACGATAGGAGCACTTAGTTAAACTGTTTATCCAAACAGGGCACAAGTCTTTGAATAGGCCATTTAGATCTGTAACAATGAACAACTAGTTGCGACAAATTTCTAGAGTTTCAAATATTAATCATTTGGTTCTTCACAGATGGCCTTGCAAACAGCTACTCCTCCCACTGCTCCGAGTGCCGAAATGATTGGTAACGCATTTGTTGAGCAGTATTATCACATTCTTCACCAATCTCCAGAATTGGTCTATCGGTTTTACCAGGAGTCAAGTGTGATAAGCCGTCCTGATTCCAAGGGTGTGATGACATCAGTTACAACTATGAAAGTAAGTTTGTCGATACAAAACTCGTAACTCTAATTTTTTAATTTATTTTAAATTTTGGAAATTTCCCTCGGTGCCTTATTCTAGAAGAAACATTGCCGTATAGCGTTGCAAATTATTTTATCCTTTGATTATTCAATGAATCTAAAAAATAAATTTTCTCTTATAAATAGGACCAGAGGGAGTATGATTTATACCACACATTCATTGCCGATCTCTTATTCTAAGGTGAATCACTATCTTTTTATGGTGCAGGGTATTAACGAGAAGATTCTTTCGCTAAATTTCAAGGAATTTAAAGCAGAGATAATGACCGCAGATGCTCAAAAATCGCATAATGAAGGAGTGACGGTGCTGGTGACCGGATGTTTGACTGGGAATGATAACTTGCGAAGAAAATTCGCGCAGTCATTCTTCCTTGCTCCACAAGAGATCGGCTTTTTTGTACTGAATGATGTTTTTAGGTATGTAGAAGACCGTGAACATTCGGAACCACATCCAGTTAATGAAAATCACGCTGCGGTTGCTGTTACTGTCGCCACCGAACCAGGCAAGATTAACGCAAAAGAAATGTGTCTTCTGTGACAGAAATTGTTCAGGAGTTTTATTCATGTTATTAACGTTTCTCTACAGAGCCAATTCACGTTGCCGATCCTTCTCCACCAGACCCTGCAAATTCTCGTGTGGTAGAGCGGAAAATCATTGCTGAGAATGCTTACGAGCCTTCTAACCATCACGAGACAAAGATAGTTGCTGAGAATGACGACATCGTTGAGGCTGATTTTCAGTCGAATGAAAATGCTGATTCTCAGGAAGCTGATATCACTTTGTCTCTAGACGATGCTCCGAAGAAGTCTTATGCATCGATTGTAAGTATTGTTATATATCTTTCACTTGCAAGCATTATTTTTGTTTAAGCTTTGAACTTGAAGCTTATTAGTTTGCTTGCAGGTTAAAGTCCAAAAAGGGAATTTGGTGACGGCTAAAGTGTACGTGCCGACTAAGAATGTGAAGAAGGCGGCTAACAGAACTACCGAGAGCCAAGTAGTTGAGGAAGTTGAATCTGCTGCAGTGGCTGAAGCAGCGCCAGATAGTGTCGGCAACCCTGAAAGTAATGATAGTTATGAGGAAGGTATATGTTTAAGCTTGTTAGCTTTGTATATCTTTTTTTTTTTTTTTTTATCTAAAAAAGTTTAGGCAAGTTGGGTCTTAGGGGTAGGACTGTTAAATAAGCCTCGAAGCCGAACCGATCGAACCGTTATCTTTGGTTAGTGAATCGAATCATGTTGTACAAACTACAAACAGTTCTAGAACCGAACTAGATGAGATATAAACCAAACCGAAACTAAAAATGAAATATGCTAAAAATAAGTTAATTTTTTTTATTTTTAAAAAGAGTATTAACGGTTTGGTTCTTCAATAAATTGTTAGGTTTGGAAAAAACTGTCTTCTAACAGTTTGGTACAGTTTGGAATTCCGAACCGGTATACCAAACTAATAATTTTGGTTTGGTTTGGTTTTGTATAAATTGAAACGGTTCGGTTTAGTTCGGGTGACTTTTTACTATTGTTCGGTTCGGTTTTCTGATACCTAGAATTATACTACTATACCCGAACAACCCTACTTGGGGTCACTAGTGTTAGGGAAAGCCTAAAGGCTTAGAGTGGTTACAGAGATACTTGCATATTATCTGCCAGCAAGGTCCTTATGTCGGTAGCGAAATTTAAACTCGGGTCCTTGTGGGATCTGAGCCGATTCCTTATCAACTGGACCTACATACGTCTACTTCTAACGAACATGTTCTGTCTTTAACAGTTGACGGACACTCCATTTACGTCAGAAACTTGCCCTTAAATGTGACGGTTGCTCAGTTGGAAGACGAGTTTAAGAAATTTGGTCCAATCAAGCCGAGAGGCATCCAAGTCAGAAACAATAAGGTAATTATGGTGTCAATGAATCGTTCAAATTATGCGTTACATTGTTTCTTCAATCCTAATGAAGCTTTTCTCGAACTGTCTCTCTGTCTTTGCAGCAGCAGGGGTATTGTTTTGGCTTTGTTGAATACCTTTCACTAAATTCAATGACTAATGCTATCCAGGTATGGTGGTTTTTTAAGGGTATAATGGTCATTTTGGACTGTTGAGCGACTAATTATTGTAGTTTTTTTATTTCCGCGTCTTTTCTTTCGTCTTATCGTCGTTTCTCTTCTGTCTTTCTTCTGCGTTCAAGTTCTGCTTTGTCGGTGATTGTGTTTTGTTTCGCTCTGCTTTTTTCAGGCTTCACCTATTGCTATCGGGGGACGTCAAGCTGTTATCGAAATTAAGAGAACCACTACCCGAGGTAATTATTGATGACATCCATTCGATGATTTACTTCATATACATTGATAGTGTAACGATTTTATACTGTCATTCAATCATAATCGTTGTACGACTCTTAAAGTTACACATATGACTGACTATGATTTGCATTATTTCAGTTGGTGGCGGTATTGGAAGACCTAGGATTCCATCAAGAAGCGGCTTCCGAAACGATACATTCAGGGGTCGTGGAAACTTCGGCGCCGGTCGAGGCTATGGTCGAAACAACGACTATGGAACCCGAGGCGAGTTTTCTATCAGAGGCCGTGGTCCACGTGGACATGAAGAAAGTTATCATCGAGGAAGAGGTAGAGGCGGCGGAGACCGGACTAGCGGTTTTAAACAAAATGTCATCGTTGCTATCGAGTGATTTTTCCGCGTCTTTCTAAGGCCTTTTTTTGGTAGAATGATACAAACATGGAAAAGTCTTCAAAATTTTCATGCAAACTTCAAATTTCACATGTTACTTTGACTGGCATTTGCATTTGCACAGTTGTAGTGTTTTTCTAGTTGTTATTTGCAATGATCTTTAGTGGTTTAGCCATGATCAGAAATAGGTTATATACTCTTTTTAAGAAGTTCAATGTTCTTAGATTAACTATTGTTTGTTTATTTTTTTATTGTTTATCTAAACATGATTATTATTCATTTAATTATATTTTTGATTTGTGTGTAAAATTTGGATTTAACTAGTTTTTCATGTTTGTGTCATTTGTTTGAATTTGAAATATGAAGATTGTTTGAACTCGAGTTTAAGGTTGTTAAACTATTAAATTTTGAGTTTATAATTACTTTTTGGCATGTAGACGAAGCGATAATAACTATTAAAAACTCGTATACAATGAGTATTAGGGTACGGATACTGGTGACGAGGGAATATTAGGGTTCGAATTCTCGTGATAGCTTAATATCGATTTTTGGACTAACTAAAACAAATCATTCATTTTTATTTTTAATTTGAGTATATACTAAGCATGACAAACTTTCCATCAATAGTAATTTCTCCAATAAATTTACTAAATACACCCTACTTTCAATCAATAGTAATTTCTCCAATAATTTTACTAAATACACCTACTTGAAACTCCAAATCCTTATATTCATCAACAAAACGTTTTTTAAGAAGTAGAAAAATTATTAATTGATTGAAAAGTTAGTCACTTTTTCACTAGACTTTATTAAATATCCAAAATCATATATAAGTAAATATGTCAATCTGAAGACATGATAACTGCCCACAAAACCAAATCTAAACAAAACAAAATGATCTTGAAAAAATGCATAATATTGGGTCACACATGAAATAATTTCTTTAATCTACATTTGTGTTGTCCCATTGGCTTCACTCAAAATCCTTTAAACAAATGTGTCGAATCTAGGAGTATTTATCAAACACTACATCATGTGTCTGAAACCATTTAGAATACTTAATTGTTGGAGTGAAATGGAAGGATACCGTGAATATGTGGAAGAAAAGTGGAGGAGCTTTGATATGGGACGCGTATGTGTTTAAGGAGAAACTAAAATTGATAAAAGCTCATTTAAAGGAATGACATAAGGTTCATAGTGCAAATTTCCCTAATTAAATCGAGAAGCTGAAAGTAGAACTCAACAAGTTAGAGGTGTTTTTCCGCGAAACAATCACTAGCCTCTTATTAAAAATTACTTGCGGAATCGGCTATAATAATTCTAGACTAGTGTGTTAAAGTGTTTGACTTGCAAAATATGGGTAAAAGGTAAAGGTAAAAGACAAGACAATTACTAAGTAAATAAACTTGAAATAGTGTAAATTGCTTAAAAGGTAAAAAAAGAAATTGAAGCATTCATACATTGTTAAGCTTGAAATTCGTTTCTCTCTTAGATGCGGGTACTTTGAGTGTTTGCTATTAAATATTAAGAAATACGACCTTTTACACAAATGTAAGATTTTGCTTAAATAGACACCCTAAGTACATTAACCGTCGACGGTTATCTGCCCACATTTGGACTTCATGGACTATCCACGCTCTTGCTAGCTTGGTTCTTCAAATAAATGTTCCCGCCAAAAAAGTTTTCTTCCTTTGACTTCTTCGACCTCATTTTCGTCGACGGCTTTTCCTGAGTCGACCCATTTTGTTGCTTCCATAGCCTTGGGAGAAAACATACCTCAAAAGGCACGCTCCTTTCCTAGTCGAAAATTCCTTGTCAACAAGAGGTGAAAGGAGAAAATACAACTTTGTCAAGTGAAGAAGTTAACACTAATAGAGAAGTGATTGCTCAGCTGCACAGTTTACCCAAATTAAACTGTATCATATTATGGCAAAGATTGTGCTCGAGTTGGCTTAAAGAGGGAGATGCAAACTCAGAAAAATTTCACAGATGCTTAACCAATAGAAGAATGAGTAATGAAATAGTCTGCATCGAGGTTGATGGTACAAAGCTGGAAGGAGTTGAAGAGATAAAACATGAGGTTTATAGGCATTTCAGTGGCATGTTTGGACCCATAAACATACAACAACAGATGCTTCTAGCATTCAATTTAAGTAAGACCAGGGAGCTCGATAACTTGAGACTTATTGTTGAATTTACGGAAGAAGAGGTTAAGAGAGTTGTATGGGATTGCAAGAGCTCGAAGAGCCCATGACCAGGAAAAATTAATTTTGGATTTATCAAAGAATTTTGAGATCTGATCAAAGATAACTTGAGATTTCTAGTCAAATTTCATGACAATGGCAGACTGGTCAGTGGCGCTAATAACACATTTATTGCCCTGATTCCAAATATAGATAATCCTGTGAAATTGAATAAATTCAGGATGATATCTTCAATGAGATGTATGTATAAGGTGTTGGCTAAAATACTCGCAAATATATTGAATGGGGTAATCCAAAATATAATACCAGCGTCACAATTTGCATTTATGGAAAATATGCAAATCGTAGATAACATTCTTATTGCAAATGAGCTAGTTGACGATGCAAAGAAGAAGAGAGAAGCTCCGATGTTCAAAGTGGACTTCAAAAAGGCTTACGATTTGGTGGATTGACAATGCCTCGACTTTGTTTTGGATAGAATAGGGTTTCACATAAAATGGAGGAATTGGATTTCGGAATGCCTCCGTACAAGTCAGATGTCAGTTCTCGTAAATGGAAGCCCTACTCCGCAGATCAGTGTCGGTAGAGGTATTAAACAAGGAGACCCCATGTCACCATTTATTTTCTTAATAGCGGCAGAGAGTTTGAATTTAATGGTTTTAAAAGCAGTTCCGCTGAATAAGTTTGAAGCATACCACTTTGACGGAGGTGATGTGTCGATCTCCCATTTGTAATACGCTGATGATACATTAATTGTTGGGAAAAAGGGTTGGAATAATGTACGGGCAATCAAATTAATCCTCCAATTTTTTGAATTAGTATCAGGACTGAAGGTAAATTTCCATAAATGTCTTTTTAGTTGGAATCAATATTCATCCGACATTACTAGAGGAGGAAGCTCTGGTACTCAATTGTAAAGTAGGGAGTGTTAGAACAAGATTTAGATTCTACAATTAATCTCTGGATTTTGATGATAACATACATATATTCTATCTGTAAATAATTTTGTTTCTAATAGTTTCTTAAGTATGCAGATTATAAATTCTAATTGATTCAGGACTGGTGTCTAAAGAATCAGAAATATGCTAATCACATAAAAAGATTGTTTCCATCCGCTTCTGAAGAAACATCAAAAGTTATGAAGAATGTTAAATGTTCACCAGAAAAGGGTCTTGTGTGTACTTCTCAACAAGTTGCTGCTTTAGAAGTCACAAGTGTTATATAAGAAAGGATTTATGTTAGAGCTGCATCTTCAAGATCAGAAATCAAAATTGCACAAGAACCAAGATTTTAATGCAAAGACTAGAAGTAAAGATTTGTTTGTCAAAAGCTGCTACTTCTAATTCTGAAGACCAAGTCAAGATTCTGAACACATCAAAGAAACTCTTCTACTTTCTGATCAGAAATCAAGATTTGTTCATCAGAAAAGTTGTTACTTCTAATTCTGAAGAAAAAGTCAAGATTCTATATACTCGAATACATCGTGGAATATGCGCACAACTTCTAAACATAAAAAACATTCCATCAGAAGATAAGATCAAAAGATGATATCTTCTCAACGCAATCTACTTCATCAAAAGTAATATTCATCAAAAGACATTATCATCAAAAATGCGCGCTAGAAGAGTTAGTACAAAGGTAAAACTACACATTACACTCAAATGGATATACTAAATACTTTTTATCTCCCACGTCGTTTCTTACCGTTGGCAGCTGGCAAGATGAAAGTGACGTGTGTACTATTACAATGATATACTTCCTCAACACTTATATAAAGGTTCAAGAAATTCATTTGCAAACTGGAAGACTAGAGAACAAGAACAATAATATTGCCAAAATCAATACAAGAAAAAGAAAAAAAATTAAACACAAGAGTTGTTGCTCATTATTGTGTTGATATAATTATTTGTTAGAACATAAGAGTTGTTGTGAGAGAAATCTCCTTCAAGGGACTGGGTAGGTCATAAGCCTTTAAGAGTTAGTGATCGTTATATCTCTTAGATGATCGGGGAGGTTAGAATTCTTAAGAGATCACTAACACATTATCATTGTTTTAATTGTTAGTCACCGGCGGGTAGCCCGTGCATTTGTAATATTTCAATATTAGTGGATTAAGTCATTTTCTAAGCCAAAATCACCTTGGTGGGTGGACAAGAGTAGCCTTTTATAAGGTGAACTTGTATAAACCAAAAGTGCCCTTATTTCTCTCTATAGAATTGATTCTATTTTTATTGTTTGTGTAAAGCACTTCTAAATGAAAAAGTTTTTTAAAACCCAATCAAACCCCCCTTTCTTGTGTTTTTCTCAACCTTCAATTGGTATCAGAGCTCCAACTCTTCTATTGATTTTCTAATCAAATATTTAACCGTGTAGAGAGATCCAGTGTGAGAAAAACCCTCTAAATGGATGTTGCTAACACAAACGATGGAGATAGATACAATGTTAAACATCCTACTTTTGATGGTGAGAAATTTGACTAATGAAGAGATAGAATAGAGAGTTTTTTTTCTAGGCTATGATATTGATATATGGGAAATGGTTACAAATGGTTATGAAGCACCTGTCAGTGAAGTTGGTATTCCCGTAGCCTTGATAATTGGTGATGTTCAACGCGGCTAATGGGCGGTTTACGTGCTTATCAACTTCGAGTGCACGATGGTGTCTTTAGTTGGCTTCCAGTTTTGGTGTCCAACTTCTCTTTAGAGAGGAATTCAATTATACTCTAGAAGAATTGATCATTGGTATGCCGAAGTCAGCTTAATTGTCGGGATCAGCTGCATTTTGTTGGTTATTTTGGAAGCTTCTATCAGTAGTATTTCGATCACATCTAGTTGGTGTGGTTCGTTTTCGGCTTTGGTTCTGCTTGTGTGCTTCTTGCGAAAGTTTTTACCAATGTTCTGGTTTTTTTGGCGTTCTACATCGATATCCCCCATTTCAGGTTTCAAGTAAGTTGAAGTTAAAGTTTTTGGTCGAGTCGGAAGTTTTGGTTCCTGCTTGTTCAGGTAGCTCTATTTGCATCAGCCCGTGAGTCGGTTGGGATTTTATTAGATTATTTTCCTCCTTTCCTGTTTTCCAGTTTCCAGGCTTTTTGTATTTGGTGTTGTTGCTTTGTACTTTTGGAGGGATCTGTGTTGAGCATTTTTTTGTAAGGGCTTATGTGGGCGTCCTTTGTCTAAACAACAGCTACTTTGGTTTTGTATTATCTAGCATTTCATGTGCTAGTGTTTTAAGAAATATAATCATTTTGTTTTTGCAAAAAAAAACTACATCATATGGTAGTAGGCAATCAAGGAGTTCCTTATACAATTTTGAAGTTCTATGTCCCTTTATGGGGATGAGACTTTGCAACATGGATCATTATCTATGTACCCTTAGTCAAACTCTCATCCACCAATAATGGAGAAATGGTGATAAATTCATGCTGGCATCAACATATACTGGTAAATAGTATCATGTACACATTGATTTTAAGCAATTAATTAATAAATACATGGAAATGATACTCGAAGAAATATCATATATCCTACTAGATGAACTATCCCTCTTTTTGTCGCAACATTAAATGCTTCATACAATAAAGCAAATAACATTTTCCCTATATATATATATATATATATATATATATATATATATATATATATATATATATATATATATATATATATATATATATATATATATATATATATATATAAAGATGAACATATGTGGCACTCTTGTCTGTGAGAATGGATGAAATCACCAAAGTTAAGAGATACACCCTGATGACAAAATGTCGGTGCACATGATCCTCCATTTCACCCTTCCTCCTCCATTATGCCCATAACTAACACGTTTTTGAGGAATGCGTACCATGCATAAACCCTTTGATCTTTTGTACTTCATTGAAGGCCTTAATCTAGTATGATACGAGTAGCTCAATAAACCATTCCACACCTTCTTCTTGTTGGAGACTTTCATGTATTGGGAGATGCAAAAATGACAGATCATCAAGTGTCACTATCATCTCCCCAAATTTAAGGTAGAATATGGATGTCTCCTCGTGCCACCTTTCTGTGAAGGTTGTCTATAATCCATTTTTAATGTATTGATCTTGATGTTGGGGAGATCAGTAATCTCATTTCCTTGAAGACATCAATGAAACAAATTATTGTCGGAGAATATATGTGTAGAATTATCTAGAAGGGGAGGGCATTGAATAGACCTTTTTCCAAAAATCATTCAAATTTTTTTTCTTTCAAAAATCAGAGTTATACAAACAGAAGTGTGACAACAATATTTTATAAAAGATATAATTGAATAGATTTCACAGGTTGCTCAAATTATTAGAAATTACAACAACTAAGAAAGATAAACTTGTTTAAACAAACAATATATCAATGAACATAATTCAATTGACATACAAGGTTCAAATTGAATTTGGTTAGTAAAAAAATAAATCTAAATTAAGAGTTTATACAATCATAATTTCTTGAAAGAAGATTCAAATGACGAAATATATCACCAACTAACACTTTCATAATAAATCTCTATAAGCAGGTAAAAACTTATCAATGTGTGATTCTAGAAAACTACATAGCCTAAGTAATTCAAATATATGCCTCAATGTAAAAAAGATAGGTAAAGAGAGATCGTACACTAGATTTATGATGGATTCAACACATTTGTCCTTGCTTTGCTTTGCGCTTAGTCTAATCTTCAATGGTGAACCATTGAATTTTTTTTAGGTCTTCGACTACTTTGCAAATTAATATACAAGAGTTGTTGTTACAATGGACAATGAAGAAAACTCTTAACACTTCAAACCAAATTTCTAAGCAATCACATGTCAAAATTTGGATATCCCCTTTGTTGTAGCAAAACACAAAAAACTGCCAAACAAAAAATCTTCGCTTGATCTTGAGCCAATTTTCTTGCTAGAACCAAAGTTCTTCTCCAAACTTTTAGTATAATAAGAGCCAAAATTACTTGTTTTACAAAGAAATTTTTAACGTATATAATAAAAAATCACATGATTCCACCACCCTCATTTTTTCATAAAAAGTAGAAAAAAAATTTGTGTAACATTTTAACAATGCCATTCATAATTTTAGGTGAAAATATGAAATAAAAAAATATGGAGAGTAGAAAATGATTGGTTAGGCGAAGCAATGACTTTCCTAACATCATTTTTGAGACATCGTTGTTGGGTAAAAGTATAAGCATGTTGTGCAAATATGTTGTTCAAATTACCTCTGGGCTAATTTGCTTCATGGAGAAGCAAGGTATATTCACTAGGCTAAGTGGAATTCGTGTTGGGTGAAACATGGTGGTTCAAGGCCACTTGGCTAAGTTACTTGATGGTGAAGTAAGGGTTTCCACATTGGGTGAAAAGATAGTTTGTTAGTTGAGAGAAGGCAACCAAACCCCTCTTGGATAAACTAGACATAACTTTCTGCGGAAAAAAGACATGCTCGTTGGTTGAGTTAATAACCTCACTAAATGAATTTGTATGATCAAACTATTGGAAATTCACCAATATCTATGATTAATTTCTATCAATCTTGATGAACGAGATTGATATCACCACACAATGACAATGAGAAATATAAAAGAAAGAAAGAAGAACAATGCTTTTCGGCAGAGTAACATTCTGCCCACAAACTGTGGAAAACTTTATTATTCACTTTGCAACAGCAAAATACTGGGAATGAATTGAAATTTAAAATTAGGGGTAACTCCCTCTATTTATAGATTTTTGGTTAGCTAAACCCAAAACTATAAAAGCCCAAAATACTATTTTAGATCTAAATCAAATATATCTAAATCAAATATATCTAAATCTAAAACAAATCAAATTTGTATCGAATATGAGTAGCCTGCTTCGAACCACAAGCACTTCGATTGGGCAATGGCTTCCTTCAACCAACCTGCTTTGATCCACCTCTGACCCTTCGCCACATACTTTCGACACACATGAATTATAATTTAATACACCACTTAATTCATTGTGTCTAAGCTATCTATATTCACCATAGCTCTTAGTCTTCTGAATACTTCGACCTACACTCCCTTCGTCATGATATCTGTAATCTGATTCTCAGTTCTTCAGTGTTCCAAGTTTATCTTCCCATCAGCTACATACTCTCAAAGATAGTGGAACCTCATTTCGATGTGCTTTCTTCGACGTGTGATATAAGGTTCTTCACTAGGTTATAGCTGACATGCTGTCGATTTTCATGGTAATTGCTCCATTAGTAGCGCAACTGAAACACCTATCATGGTAATTTCTCCATTAGAGCTAAATCTATCTATTTTAGATCTAAATCAAATCTATCAAAATCTAAAACAAATCAAATTTGTATCGAATATGAGTAGCCTGCTTCGAACCACAAGCACTTCGACTGGGCAATGGCTTCCTTCGACCAACCTCTTTGATCCACCTCTGACCCTTCGCCACATACTTTCGACACACATGAATTATAATTTAACACACCACCTAATTCATTGTGTCTAATCTATCTATATTCACCATAGCTCTTAGTCTTCTGAATACCTCGACCTACACTCCCTTCGTCCTGATATCTACAATCTGATTCTCAATTTTGCAGTGTTACAAGTTCATCCTCCCATCAGCTACCTGCTCTCGAAGATAGTGGAACCTCATTTCGATGTGCTTTCTTCGACCGTATGCTATAAGGTTCTTCGCCAGGTTATAGCTGACATGTTGTCGATTTTCATGGTAATTGCTCCATTAGCAATGCAACTGAAACACGTATCATGGTAAATGGACTCTGGCTGCTAGAAACACATGGTGGGAAGGAGGCACATGTCCTAAAGCTTCGAACCTAAGCCTGGAGGCATTGTGGTTTATGGACATGATATGAATGAAAGTTCATAAGCTCTTGAACTTATGGTCTTAGAAGGACAAGAAGTCATTGTCTCATAAGATACTATATCAAAATTCGTTGAAGCACATGTCATAATCATCATTTTCTGAGAAATTGAGTCTAGGTTCAAGTATCTCTGATAGAACCTACATTTGTTAATAAATCACTTCAGAACAAGATTGGATCCTGACTATACAAGTATCCATGGTTAGAATATTCTCTTAAGAATACATATATCCATTGATAATTGAAGAGTTCTCCTTATTAAATGAATGTTATGTTAGTGAATAATAGGTAATTCAAATTAAAGACAACTATTTTTTCTGAACCACATCTAAAACACTTAATGTGACATATTGGAAAATGAGACAATCTATTAAATAATAAATCTCTTTGTTTTACCTCATATCACACTTTTTGTGATATCCAAAATCTTTTTTCATCATTACAAAGTCTATTTAAAATCCACTCACTCCATTTCACATACTTCGCTATCATCTATTCTACACTTTTATCTTCTTTTTGAGCCCCAAAACTCCTCAAATCCTAAAAACCCTTCATCATAGTCCGTGTTTGCATCTGCTCATTTGTTTCAATGGCTTCTCAACAACAATCTGCTAAACTTCAAGGTCAATATCAACAACCTCAACAAGAACAACCCTCTAATATCTTTCTATCTACTCTTGTTAGTGAACTGATGGTACTTTCCAAAGCTCTAGGGGATTTTGTGAATCTTGCCGCTAATGGTTGCGATCTTCTAGAAGTGGTTACTCTTCAAGAATGGCCAGACTACTTCGATCGTCTTTGTGGACTAGTTCTTATTGATCTGGTTAAAGAATTCTTGATATATGCATATGTATCTGTCAGCGGTCACGCCTGCTCAAGTGTCTATAGGAAGAATATCTTCATTATTGAGGAAGAAATTGCAAAACTATACAATCATGACAGAACTGGATCCAGACTAATCAATATGATTGTCGATGGTTTCAACAATTTTGGGAAAGCATATGTCATTTATAAGAAAGGTTACGAGGATCAGAAGCCTAAATCTCTTCATGACAAGCTTAGAGTTTGGTTCAAAAAATTTCTAGGTAGCATCACTCACCATCGTGAAACAAACTCAAACTCTTCAGATTATATCAATGCAGATTAAATGCATCATCTTAAAGCCATTCACTCCAAATAAAAGATAAATCTACCATTAATCTTGTTCAATCATCTAAATAATGTGTACATTCCTTTTAGAGCACTTATTTCAAACATTCTTCTGGAGAGTAATCTTATTTATTCTTTAAATAAGGAAGAAATGGAGGATCCAAGAAAAGATGTACATTCCTATATATATAAATTTATTTTTGAAGTAATGTGTACATTCCTATATATATATATATATATATATATATATATATATATATATATATATATATATATATATATATATATATATATATATATATCCTAGAGCATTGTACACATTATGTGATTGTCGTAGTATTAACCTGATACTAAGTGACATTGCAAATTCTTATTCTAAAACTATAGTTTTTTTTTTTTTTTGAAGTATATAACAAATTTACACGGGGTTATTTTTGAGATTTTAAGTGTCCTATCAAAATTATAAATTTAGTGTCTTTTTCTCAATTTATAATTTTTTTACCAGATTTATAAGTTATATGTACCAAATAAATAATCAATTTCTTGTATATATACTATTAAAAAAATTGATATCTATAAAAAACAGATGTCAGGTATCACCACTACTCCCGAAGATCCTCCGAGACTTCTCTATATTTACACTATATTCTCTTATTCCATAAAACGTTGAAAAATTTTAAGAGATCATGCGAAAGGTTTAACTCACGTTTGTTACAAACAAGTTGAGAAAGCCACGTGAATTGTGTAAATGCTATTAAACTCAAGTTCACACATAAGAAGCTTTACTTCAACCAGATGAACAAGATATTTTTTTTGAAACAGCCAAATCAATTATATAGCACCAGTAGTGCAAACATATTATAGAGTCACTAATACCAGAAAATTAACCACCAAACAAAATGCAGGCAGCCTAAAGAAGACTCAAAAGCAGAAACAATAACACCATAACAGACCTAAATGAAAATGCAGACTTAAAAGCAAACAAACAGCTCCTGAAACGCCTCAAGCAGAGGCACCAATGACCTCCTGCTAAACCAGAGGAAACACAGACAAACTAGAAAATGGGACAACGGATAAAACCGCTAAAATCTCAGCAGTAATTATCTCTCTGAATTACCAATATAGTCTATATGATTCGTTCTCCATTGTGCGTAATTGAATTTCATGTCTGGATATTTCTTGATCAGCCGACTCCAAACAGTCTCAATAGACTCTTCAAACAAAATATCAATATCATCGTCTCTTTATTATTGAACGTTTTGTTGTTCCTAACTTTCAAAATGCTTCTTATACATGCAAACCAAATCACGCTAACTTTTAAAGAAATTTCCTTATCGCCATCAACCATCCCTTTGATTTGTTGAAAATGTGTCATACCGTCGTTATGAAAAATATGATATTGATTCAAAAATTAAGAGTGAAGTTAAATCTTTAACACATCATATAATTGAGAATTTTAAACTTTTTATAACTATGACAATCATTGTTATTTGAGTTAAATAAGTTTTTAGTCCCTATAAATATCTCAAATTTTATTTTTAGTCCCTCTAAAATTTTTCTTTAAAAAATAATAATCTTAAAAATTTTAATTTTAATTTTTGATCCCTCGTGGTAAAACCGTAGCTAAAATTATCGTAAAAATCGTTGTTAAAATCGTCGTAAAAACCGTCGCTAAAACTGCCGTAAAATGTAAAAAAACGTCGCTAATGATTATAAGAGGATCAAAAGTTAAAATTTAAATTTTTAGGAGGATATTTTTTAAAAGAAAATTTTAGAGAGACTAAAAACGAAATTTAAGATATTTATAGGGATCAAAAATTTATTTTATCGGTGTTATTTTTTAATGAAATTAACAAAATTAAAAAAAAAAAAGACATGTGAATTGTTCTTGCTATACGGTTAGTAAAATCGATTTGTTAAAAAACAATCAAAATCAATTTGTTAAAAGAACCTACCCTACCACCCATTCCAACCCATCACGTCATTCTGAGACAATCTCTACACGTCATTCTCTGCAACTTGGTCCTTCCATGCACACGTGTCACTCACGTATTTCGCCACAAAACATAAAAAACCAAACATTGCAACTTGGTTTTTATTGTGGGCCCCATAAATATCTTACTCTTACTTTTGTTTCACAATAAAACAGTTTCCACCGTTTGATCTTATAATCATTATGGTTCATGCGTACGGTCTACGTTCTTTTATCTTATTTTTTGTCAAGCAACTTGATAGAAACATTACAATGCATTATCTTTGCTTTGCTGGCTTTGTTTTGTGTCTTGTTTTTTCCCACTTGTTTCATGTATGGTGTACGGTTTGTATTGCTCTCATATATTGTTATGAAATTCTTAGGAATAACTATGATTAGTATAGATGTATGGTGTATATATATTTTTTATTATAGATAAACATGATTTGGTGTAGATGAATAATTTTTATCGATGACACAGACAATTTTTTGAAGTAGATTCAACTTGTGTTTGAAATTTCGATGGGGGATAGGTGTATTTGTAGCTGTTGACATTTTAAAAAAAAAATAGATTAACACAATGAAATGTTTGCATAAAAAATAAGTTTTGAACCAATTTTTTAACTGTTTGTTTTAATTATCAACAATCTTTTTAAATAAATATTAAACTTAATTTTAAAAATTAATAATAACAAAAATATCTTATATGTAGATTCTATGGACAACTTTCTACAAAGTAAAAGTCTCAATCAAGAGTGATAAATGGACATATCCGTCCTGTTTAAACTCGTCTCATAAAAATTCACAAAAAATAAAATAAAGCGTGACGGATATTGTTAAAGATGCGAGCTTAAAATCAATTCTCGTCTTACCAAAAATAAAGACGGGACGGAGAAAATCCAGAACACTTCATCTTTTAAATTTAAAAACATAAAGATTTATATAAATATATGTACTTGCAAAAACTTGTGTAAAAATAATGTGAAACGGAAAGATACGTCAGAAAAATAACTAATGTTAATATTTCATGATACTTCTTGATTCACACCTATACAGAGGAGTTTTACACTTCATTCCATATAAAATTTTAAATAATTTCGATAATAAAGAGGAGTTTTACACTTCATTCCTTATACCACTTTAAATAATAACATTTCGATACTAGAATAAAAACGGTCATTGTATCTGAACTCAATGCTACACACACACACACACACATATATATATATATATATATATATATATATATATATATATATATATATATATATATATATATATATATATAAAAGAATTAGTAAACCAATCGATCAATCGGGAGAGGGTCGAGCGAATAACATTCTTTAATTCGGAACATTCTGTTTAAGCAACACACTTTTATGGGATTCACACCACTTGTCCATCTAAAATCTTAAGATGATAGGTGAGTGAGTTCTTCCACTTATAAATGCTCGAGTCACCACATTCTTATCCAATGTGAAACTATTTTCCCACACTCACACTTGTAATATTTCCAATACTCCCCCTCAAGTGTGAGTCTCCCATAATGCTCCCCTCACACTTGTATCGCCTTTGACTCTCTTCAACGGAAGACCTCTACCTACATGCGAGACTCTTACCCTTGCCCCCTCACACTTGTACCGCCGTTGACTCTCTTCAACGGAAGACCTCTACCTACATGCGGGACTCTTACCCTTGCCATGTATCGCCTTCAACTCTCTTCAACGGAAGACATCTACCTACATGCGGGACTCTTACCTTTGCCCCCTCACACTTGTACCGTCGTTGACTCTCTTCAACGAAAGACCTCTACCTACATGCAGGACTCTTACCCTTGCCCACGTGGAGTTTCCTTTCGATACAAGTAAGTCGGTTCCTTCTCGAAATCAAAGGCTCATGATACCACAATTAGGGGCAATTCTGAGCAGGGAGCATATATTTTGGGACACACCTTTGTGAGAGATTTATGTGAGTGGGTTCTCCCACTTATAAATGCTTAAGTCTTCCCGTTCAAGTGTGAGTCTACCATGTGATATTTTCAAACCCCTCAAGTGTGAGTCTACCATAATACCAGTTGTTGGCGCAACAATCGGAGGAGGGTCGAGCGAAGAGCATTCTTTAATTCGGGACATTCCGTTTGAGCAACACACCTTTATGGGAGACACACAACGTGTCCACCTAAACCTTAAGGTGATAGGTGAGTGGGTTCTTCCACTTATAAATGCTCAAATCACCATATTTTTATCCAACGTGGAACTATTTCTCAGTACTCACACTTGTAATATTTCCAATATCTTCAATGGTTATAACATTTATGGTAGTTTCCGATGTTCTATCTTTGATTTTTGGAAATACAAACACATATAGCAAATCATGAAAAAGAAACTCAGATGTAAGACATATTAGTATATTCTATTTGGTTATCCGGATGACAAATAGTTGTGTGGTAATTTAGTAGAGTATAAAAAATGGGATATTTGTCCATTCCTCCGTAACTTATTCTATACAATTATCTACTAATATTTCAAATCAAATGCTGAACAAATATTTTTGTCCTGTCTAATTTCTCATTTTTTAACAAATCAAACGCACTCTATTTTTACAATTTAAGAATTAAATCTCAATTTTTTATTATTACCACTACTTCATGATTCTTATTAAAAAAATTAAATTTAAAATAAATTTAAAATTATCCTATAAAATAGTAACAAATATACATTCTTGTCTTATTTAAATCATTCTTAGCATTACTCATTAATATTTTAGCATTATATTTTGATATAAGTTTTGTTGAAACATGTCAATATTTTAACAGGAATGTTATTCCTACACCACATCTTATACCAATACTTACACTAAATAATTATTTTCCGTATTTATACGGTGAATCGTATTTGTTTAAAAAAAATACATATTTATGAATAGTGTCGTAACATGAACAGTACGTAAACAATATTTTGTGTACAGTATAAATAAATAATTTGTGAACAGTAATTTTTAATGGTAAAATAAGGTCGGTTAATAAAGTGTAAAAAGTTTGTTAATTAAGCTATGAAGTTTTTTAATACACATTCAGATTTTAAAAATAATAGTAATAAATAAATTGGTTAATAAAATATAAAAAATTGATTAATCAAATTATAAAGTTAGTTAATAGACTATTCAGATTTTTAAAAGTAATTTTTAGTAGTAAATAAAATTGGTTAATAATATGTAAAAAGTTGGTTAATAAAATAATAAAGTTGGTTAATCTCACAATTTTAAAAAAATAAAAATAAAAAATAGAAAATATTTTTAAAAAATATTATTTTATTAGTATAATATTTCATTGTTTACTATATTAATGAACAGTGAAATACGTGTAAGTGTAATTTTTAGTGTAAGAATAATATTTTTCATATTTAAATAGTGCAATGGATTTAAAAAAATTACTGAAGTCCCACAATATTAAAAGAACTGTGTGTTTTTATTTTAATTACATTTTTTTAGTCTCATATTACTCGGATTAAATATCTTACTTAGTTTACTTTATTATATAAAGAAATCAAATGTTTTATTTTAAAACATACTAATTAAACTTTTTATTAAGTTTTTCTTTTCTCACTCTCATAACTTCACGTCTTTTAAGTGATCGACATATCAATTTCTCTCATTTTCTTTCTACTCGTTGAAGTTTTTTTGAATATTTTGAATTCTCTTTAGAAAACTATTTTAATTTTTTCTTGTTTAAGTTGAAAAATTATCAATATTGATTTTTGGATTCTCTTTAAAGAATTACTTGAATGTTTTTTGTTTGAAAAATTATTTTGAGCGATCAAATGACCATTATTAAAAAAAAATTGGAGAATTATTTGAATTTTTATGTGTTTGACAAATTATTATGATTGATCTTGATATTAGATACTATGAGTGATTTTAATACCATCATCAATGAGTCTTTGTGCCATCAAAGAGTGTATTTTAAGACCAATTATCTACCGTACAAGTAGTAATCGTATAGTATAGATCTATGTTGTTTTATCTCGGAGGTGTCGTGGTTAAGTGATTATTTTGCACAATTTTGGGCAGTACCGCGAAATATCCTAAAGAGAGCGATCTAAATCGTGCCTCGACCCGGTAATTTCTTCGGTGACAATTTTCAAAAATCGTAAAACAACAATTTTAAGACCTTCGAACTTCCATGGCTACTAGAGAAATTATTGGTGCTTTTTCTACTATTATCTCTGATAAATTGTTGAGAGAAGTCACTTCAAATGCTGGTAAAAAAATTTGTGATTTTTCTTAGCCTAAATAAAAGGTTGTCAACATTCTGACCAGTGACATTCCTTTTGTTTCTTCCGGGTTAACCAAGCATACTAACAATAAAGAATTTGTGGATTTAGATTGAACACTTAATAGTGTTAAACCTGAATTTGCTGCACAGATTAAAATGAATGATTTACAATTTAGGAAATAAATTTCCCCATGGAAAGAAAATGATTTTCATATTCATAATCGACTTGTAAATGATACGTAATTATTACATTTATCGCGATACTGCAAAACATTTTTGCTAGGCTTTGAAAAATAAGTATGACACGAACTTCAAAATATTGCTTAAGAGATCATCGTAGAAGGTATGAATTTAGATCAACCATTTCAAATTGCTTTTACTATTGACAAAATGCTTGTAGTTTGAAAGTTTTATAAAAAATTTACTTTTCCACAAACTAAAAGAATTTTTAATTGAGAGTATAATTATTGGCCTTTAAATTGAAGAAGAATATTAAAGATAAGATAAAAAAGAAAGTCTTTAGGGTTTCAAACAAAAAAAAAAGAAGAAATTTGGTATTGTTCCGAAGCCGTTTGACAAATGATTAAATAATGGGAATCCTTCAAGGCCCTAGATTACTCCAATTAATAAGCAACAACCACCATCACAAAGAAATGTTACTGGTGTTTTCTCTTGCTTAAATTTTGAAAAACTATATCATATAATTATGAAATGTAAGATTAGGCTTACACCTTGTGTTTCCCCTAATACATATGTTAAGTTGATTGATAAGCAATTTATTGCTTTGATCACTAGTGAATATGATGGTTAGTGGGATATACATTGCCTCTAATGTTGCCGATATTGGAGAAGTGGAGCTGAAGTCCATCTCTAAAAAAGACTTTACTCTTGAAGGATGTCATGCATACTCCTGAGATTATAAATAATCTTGTTTGTGGTTCTTCTAAATAAGGCAAAGTTTAGTCAGTCTATTGAGGTAGATTTGTAAGTCATCACTAAGTGATATTTTTGTAAATGAAATTAAAAATAAATTTAGTAATAAAATTAAGAGGTTTTGTAGTGATGTATCAATTGATTATGATTCTAGTTTATTTAATCAAATTTTATAGACAACATAGAATTGTACATGAAACAAGTGTACCATACTCTCCTGGAATGAATGATAAATCATAAAGAAAGAATATAATTTTTATTGAACTTGTTGTTACATAATATTTTGGTGTTGCTCCTCATTGGTGTGTGCGTGTGTGGGGGGGTGATTATTTTATATGTCCTCAATAGAGTTCCCCATGTTTAAAATAAGATATCTCCTTATAATATATTGAAGAAAAGATAGCCAACCTTGTCTTACTTTAGAACTTGGGGTTAATTGACTTATGTCAGAATTTCGTATTTGAAACGAGTTAAACTCACTAGTAGATCCTATGAATGTGTACTCATTGGGTATACCGCAAACAATAAAGCATATAGGTGTAATGAACAAAATTCCAAAGTGATAATAAAATAAAATGATTTTAAATTCTATGGAGATAAATTTGACATAATCTAATTACATTCATGTGATAAGAAGCACCAAAAGTAACTGTGAAGTGTAAACATAATTTCAACGAAGTGTTGAGACCATGGTGTTATGGATTGACAACATTTTGCTAAAACATGGTTCTGATTAGATGTTAAACAAGATGTCATAACATCTTCTTCTATTGTGAAGCTAACATGTGCCGTTGTTTTTTAATCTTGAAATATTTGATTTGCTTCTGTTATATTCATCCCAACCACCACCCTAAACCCAAAACTTTATAACTCCAACCCAAATCCACCGTGGGCGGCCGTTGAGGCCGGCGTCTCAAATGAAGGTTCGCCAGAAACCTCATATTTTTTTGGAAATAATCAAGAGCCCTATCAACTTCATACCTAAACCTTAGAACCCGATGTGTTTTAAAACTAACCTTAGGGTTCTCCTATGAACCATAACAACATCAACCCTAATAACAACTTGAAGAATCCTAAACTTAGGTCCTTATAACCCTAACACGAGGAACCATAACCCTACGTACAAAACCCTGAACCACAAAAATTCCCAAAAACACAAATTAAACTCCAAAATTCACAGTGATTCAACAATCGCACAATAATATTCAGAGCCCTAAGCTAAGTGATACGACTTATCTTTCCTTTCGTGACACTTCTCATAATTTGAATTCCTCTATATTTTTCTGATCTCCTTCTTCTTCTTGCTGGTATCAGATGAACGAAGGCTTAACTCAAAGGGGTTAGGGTTCTATTGATGAACCATAATCCTTTTTGAATGAAGAGCTTTGGTGAGGGTAATGGATTCACATCAACACTTAAGTGGTTTTCTCCAAGTTTCTTTTTTTTTTTCTTGGTTATGTATCAGTCTTAGGTTTAAATAGGTTTTAGAATTAGATCAATTAGGAAATTTGTATCAGATTTGTAGTTATTAAATAGATTGATTGGTGAATTGTAATTTGATTTAGGATTTGATTTGTGATTTGATTAAATTTGTTTGTAAGTTAAGAATTAGGGTATGCATTGATTCTGTATCAGTACAAATTTTTTAAATGTATTTGATTCAAATAATAAAATCATCTTTGATTCTCAAATCAATAAAAAAGATTTTGATTTCACAAATTTGGAATTCTAGGCTTTTAGCTGTCTTAGTGCAGAAGAATACCCAGATTTGGGCGCAGCTTCGCATAAAGGGTTCCAAAACCCTAAAGTTGACTTAGTCAACCTTTTCAAATAATAATAAAATGAATAATAATAATAATAATAATAATAATAATAATAATAATAATAATAATAATAATAATAATAATAATAATAATAATAATAATAATAATAATAATAATAATAATAATAGAAAAATTATTCTATTAAACACCATTAAACAACAATAACAATGATTAAAATGCAATACCAATTTAATAATAATGGATAATAATAAAAATGATAGAAATGAACTCAAATAAAATAATTGAAAAGGTTGACTTCAGTCAACCATATAATCCAAATAATTTTATCTAAGACTAAACTCAGCGTGGGCTTCCTAACTAACTCAATGGACCATTTGGCTATTTGAAATAATGAACCCAATTGGATAAAAATGAAATAAACATTCCTTTCCTAAAATTGAACCCCATTATATTAAAGCAGTTTCAAAGATAAATTAGATGTAAAAAAATGCCAAAATATAAATTAGAAAAACATAAGAATTAATAAATTGACTATTAATATTAATACGGACAAATTTAATTAGAGTATGTCATTCATCATTGTATCATGTTTTCAAGAAGTCTTGACTAGCTTTGAATTTCTAAGGTGCCCATCTTGATTCAATAAATATTGACAAACTCTCATTCATTATTGTGTGATAGACAAGAATTCTTTCCTATATGTTTAATAAAGACACAATGCTTTTCTATTTCAAGCTTTCATCCTACTTCTAAAATCTCTAGAAATAAAGATATTTTATCTAAGACATCTGATCTTTTACTAAAAAGATAACATGATAAACAATAAAGAACATTCTTTTAAAGTGAATATTCTAACTATGATGAAAAAATGTTAAACCAATTATGTTGAAATCGTCTTCAATGGTCTTCTTTACAAGAAAATGGATATTTCTCTAACTACATTTGATATGGACCTTATTTCATATAAACTTTTCGTATTTCATCCAAGTGATTTAACAAATATTTCCACATTAAATGACATTTTTTTAGGATCACGTTAGGAAGAATTTCCAATGTCATTCGAACAAACTTTATTAACATTTTGTTTTTCAATTTTTGGGTTCTCCAAAACTCTTTAAAATTCATACATATAAGTTATATTTTGTTCGTATCTTTCTTTTCTCTTGACAAAATAATCAATTTTTCTCTTCTTTATCATCAATTTTGTGCATCATCAATTTTGTGCTACAAGATCAGTTAAATGAATTTAAAAAAAAAAACTCTAACAACATTACAAAAATCAAACAAAAAATATATATTTTAATAATATTGCCAAACATTACTCATCATTAAAAAAAATACACTTCAACAACATTGTTTAACATTGTCATGGCAAAAAAAAAAAAAAAAATTAACAACACTGTCAAACATTACACAACATCATTAATATTGAGCCAAAAGAGGCCGAATTTAATAAATAAATAAATAAATAAAAACTCACATAAGACTATTTACGATTGTTTCATTATTCAACACCTTCTTTTTTTTTTTATATTCCATATTATATTTTCTTTCCTCCATTTAATAATTCAACACACATTTAAATTTTATTCACTACAATAATTTTGTTTAATAAAATTCAACATCATATTTTATCATCATTCACAACACACTAAAAATTTAAACATTCACAAAAATTAATAAAATTTTATAAAATATTTTATAGAGCCTCACTCTCTTCTCATTCAACATGTTAAATGTTTTCAACACCAAATAATTCACATTCAACACCTCATTGCAAGCATTTAACGATTAATTTTCCCCCAATATATATACAATAGAGACGAATGAAATAACATGCAACAACTTGCATGCAACATGGATGGGAGAGAAGATAATGGCATACGTTCAACGACAAGTGGCAAAGCAAGCAGAGCAGTAGACAAAAGAGAGAAAGGAGCAATGTTATGTTCAACAACTAAGAAAGGAGAAAAGGAGGTGAAAACACAACAAATGAAATAAAAAAAGAAAGTGTTAGAACTGAGTGACAAAGCTGTAAATTTTTAAATTAATTACATATATTTATGATATCACCTGTCACATTTACAACTAATGGATACTTCGAAATTTTAAAGTGCTCATATAACAACATTTTCCAAAACAAGGAATTACCTTATTGTAAAATATTTTAGAAAATTATTACTACAAATTATTTATATTGAACAAGTAACTCTCCAAATGTAAAAGACGGTAGAATTTAATATTTAAAATTTATAATTAATAAAATAAATTATTTTTTAAAATACTTATGATAGAGGCTAAAATGAACGAATGAGACACGGAGAAACACAGTGAAAATAAAAATAATTAGTGTAAATTAAAGAAAAAAGAGTTTAGAGAGAGCATCACAAATTATATAAGTTTGGCCTAGCCACTTAGTTTTTTTTTTTTAATTCTTGAGAATTATACTAATATCAAATTTGAACTTTTTCTTGACCTGCCTAAAAACCTTCAAAAATAAGACAGAGCTTTTAACATTAGTGAAGCTCTAGAATTTTCACTCAATTTTCTTAATCGATTAAGAAGTGTAAAGTTTTTTTTTTCAATTAATTAGAAATAATTCTTAATCAATTCTACACAATCTTTGATTGTTTTAAGAAAGCTTTGTAAGATTTGAGAGGGTTTTAAAAACTATGTGTATGCGTGTACATATGTGTGTGAGTGTGTGTGATTTTCATAGTACATCAAGACTTACTCTTGACCTTTTATATTTAAAATAATCAATTAAAGATGTTAAACACCATATCAGGTGAGCTTTCACACTTTCACAACTCCAGGTCTTCAAGTTCCCTTGGATACAACCATGACGAATAACTTTAAATAAAAATTAAATTTATGTTTAACGAGGCTTGAGATATCTTCATGACCAGGCATCCATCAGAAGCTTTTACTTTGACAGTTGAAATTAACTTCCATTGTCACATAGAACCCTAAATTTCCATAAGTCGTTTGACTATGTAATTGTTATAGTCAAAACAACTTCATCAGGTTCATCATCAAAACAAACAGATGACCATACCTATAATCACACAAATCCATATTCTCCCTTTATTAATGATGATAATGCATCTTTTAAGGAGGTGGTTTTCGCTACGCGAAAGAAACACATAGTCACAATCGAACTTTATTTATCCTAACAAGGAAAGGAAAACATCGAGAAAACCTCAAAAGGGAAAGAATATAATCTTGTAACCAAATTCGGGTTTGAGAGTCGGTTACGCAAGGGGGTATTAGAACCCCTTACATCTGTTGTACTTAATGTGATTCACTATGGTTTTTCTAATCAAAGAGTGTATATATCTAAAGCTAAACTTGCTAAGGAATACATGAATGAATTAATTAGAGGAAAAACAAAAGGATTTTATTATTGAGCTCGCCTTTGTTTTGAAACCTTGTGGCTACATATCTTCATAGTGCAATAAGGAAATCAAAGCTTTGTAGTTCGTCTCGATAATTTTTGTATGATGGTTGTTTTTTAGTGGACAATGTTACATTCGCATTCTAGCAGTTAAATATTGTCTGTTTGTGCTAGAACAAAAATAACATGCCTTTTCCAAAAAGATTTTAACGATTAAAAAAGCCTGAAGGAAAAAAAGGTTTGAATTTTTTTATGTGTTTTGTTAGGAGATACATTAAATGGTCCCTCAAGGCTGGGGGGTTTTATGAACATTCTCCTTTAATTTTGAAAAGAGTTTGAGATGTGTATTATACTAAAGACTATGATATGAGGGCGAATATTTCGTAAGAATGAGTCAAGCGTCTCATGTACAAAATACTCTAAGAAGAGGTAAGAAAGGATCTCGCTTGTCTTTCGTCGTGTAGTTAAGGCTCATGCCATATTTATACGTATCATATTTTTTATTAAGAAAATGAAGTTTTGATCTTTTAAAAGAAAATAAATGCAATGCAAAGAGAAAGAAAAAACAATGGGATCTCGACCTAATTGTTGTCATGCAAGATGGTCCTAACATTGAGTTTTACGGGAAACACTAATGTTATCATGCTTGAATTAGAAGGTCCTAATTGTTGCACCCCAAATTTTACCCTGATATTTTTTCTACTCACATTTTGTTTATAAAAAAAAAACAGTCATTTAATCATTGCATTTGCATCATTATGTCGTATTTAAATTGACCAAAAATCAGTTTAAATCGATATTTGCATCGTTTTTAATTGTAAAATACCCGTTATTTTATTTCATTTATCTTTACTTCTTTGTCTGTTTATTGCATTGTTTTAAATTATTTATATGTCGATGATATCAATATTTCGGTTTTGTAGACAGACTGTTAAAAATGTTTCGATACTGTGCGAAAATTAGCGGAGAAAATATTTCAAGTTTTCATCTTTTACTCGCTGTTTTATAAATTTACGTATCGCGTAAATCATAAAAATGTGCTCTCCCTAATTTTTCGATACAGTTTGAAGACTCGTATTTAACTGTAAGTATTTTAAAATCGGGTATTCTTTATTATCATTTTATTTTAATTTTAACCATTTCAATAATTTTTCTTTAATTTACAAGACCCGTAGTTTATTTTAATATACTCATTTATTTTTTTTTCGAATAATTTATTGTCCGAACTTTTTCCGTTTTTGACAATTTTAAGTGTCTAATTTTTATCTCAAAAAATCCAAACAAAAATACTATTGGGCTTGTTAATTTTTACCCAATCCAATTTTGTGGCCCATTTAATCATGAGGGGCATTTTTGGCATTAGTAAAAATATGCTAAACCTAATTTATTACTATATATTTGGTAGTTTGCTACTGTTCACAGGGGGCCAAAATTGGAAACAGTGAGGAAACGGATAAGAAAACAAAAACCAAGTTATAAAAAACTGAGAAGAAGAAATTCTTCTTCACCTTTCCACCGCTCTGTCACTCTAGCCACTGTTTCCTCACACCCATTGTCCGCTGCACTCTCCTTCCATACACAACCCTCTCTTCAAACCACGACATCCCTCCGAATCTTCTTCACACCATCCGAAACCCCCCTCTGTTTCTCACTCAATCCGTTGCCATTCTCCATCAACCGTATCCTTCACCCTCGCTACCGTCGTCCCCTGTTTCTCCATCACCGTAACCCTTACCTTTCACCGTCCCTGTTTCTATTCCCTCCGCCGCCGCTGCTCCTTCAACCACCAAACAAACTCCTTCTGTCATCATCTCACAGCCGCTCACACCCGCAGCTTCATACTCCCTGTCTCCATCGCCTCTGCTTCATTCAATAGAAACCCTCATCTGTTTCCTTCCAACCGCGACCTTCCTTTACAGCCGCTCACAACATTCGTCTCGCCGCTTCCACTGTTCAACTTGCAGCAACGACAACAAGTTCCAGCAACACGGCTTCTGTTGTTATTCCGACATTTCGGTAAAATCTATTTCCTTCTAATCTGTTGAACTAAATCTTTGTGGAGTTTTGATGATGAATGACTGCAATAATACTGATATGATTGTTTGAAGTTGTGTTGAAGTCTTGAACGGTGCGTTCTGTTTAGTAAGGTTAAGTTTGATCTGTTTTACAAAAGTATCATAAAAAAAATTGTGTTGAGATTTGGTTTCGCCTTAAATTACTATGCTACTTTGTTTTAACAGATTTAAATGGTTGTGCAACTGTAAAATCGGTGTTTAAATTTGGCTAATTTTTGATGGTTATTCTGAGTATGTCGGAACACCGCGAAATTATTCGACACCATGTTTATGGTTTTTTTTTAATGTGCTATTTCAATTGAAGTTGCAATGATTTATGTTCAAATTCGGGTTTAGTTTCGATGATGGCTTGATAATCGATGTCGCTTTTATCCGCGTATGATTTATGCGAGAAACCATTATATTATCTTGTTTTCACTTTAATCTCGATTGTAGTTTGTCTTTAAATAATATTCAAGGTTTGTTTCAATGACGGTTTAATGATAATACCGCGTTACTCGTGTGTAAATCTAACCGAGAAACATGTTGGGACACCGCGTTATCATCATTCTTTTTTATTTCAATTGAAGTGGTAATCGGTATTTATTTTGTTTAGTTTCTATGATGGTTTATGTTATTTTCGCGTCTACTCGCGTGAGAATCTAACCGAGAAACATGTTAGAACACCATATTTTGTGTTATTATCATTTTAATTTTTGATTGAAGATTATAGTCGGTTGACATTCAAATTTAGCTTCGATGATGGTTTGACAATGATACCGCATTTTCTTGCGTGTGAATTTAACCGAGAAGCTCATGGGACAACATGCTTTTCTTAAATAACCGGTAGCATAGTGGCTGCCCGGTGTTGTCTTGTTTAATGTTAGCTTGCTTTGTAATTAATTCCCCATGTTTCGATTTTATTATAACTTGAACTTTCTTTGATTTTAGTTTATTTGTGTATTGAAATATTCGAATGACCGTTTGTTTAATTCTTCATCTCATTCATGCATATTATACTAACTTCGTCCGATTCTATTACTAACCATTTTTCGATTTATTGCAATCTTATTCCACACTATGCTACTAATGTATCTGTTGCTTGTGAAGATATCCGAGGGTGGTCCGAGCATGTATTTTCTTTTAAGTGCATCGACATACATTTTTATTTATATACTGTTATCTATAATTATGTTACTGTTTTGATTCAATATTTAGTAATATATGTATAGATATACTCATTATTTTTATGTTTTATTTTTATACTGTAAATATAATTATACTTAGTATTATTTTTATTTCATATATTTAGTATTGTAAATATATATTATATACATACTATTATTATTATACTTTATCTATTAATTCGTAAATAAGTTTGAATTTAGTTATATTAATCTTCTTTGTGTTGTAATTTTAAATTTTTAATTCAGTTTAATTTTTGAATATGTATGAACACAAGTCTATTATTTAATTTCTTAGAATTAGTTCATATAATCTATTCTATATAATAAAACAAAATACAATAATTGATATTTAAGTTTCACCGCATTCAGTTTCTGTTTGTATGCTTTTACATATTTAATTTATCATTTCTTCTTTAATTAAATTTATCCCCATTCGGAAAAATGTACCCCAACCCCCTTGTTGCGTTGTAAATAATTTTACCGCTTTCTATTTTATTTTACCGTTTAATCCCCAGTTATATTTGATGTATCCCTCTCCCAAAAAACAATTCTTGTAATAATTATCTAGTGCACATTTATTTTATTTTAATTTAACTGTCACTTACACAAAACCAAAAAAAACATTATTTTTAAACTAATAATTGTAAATCATTTTTAAACCCGTAAGTCGACAAAGCTATGAAGCATCGCGATGACCACACATGCACACATGTACGCTTGATCCTGGGCCTTCTTACAGTGAGCCTATTTCGATCAATTGTCCCAATTGGTCGTCTTAGTAGACTAGCCCACTTTGCTAGTACACATGTAATTTAATTATTTTATACTTAGGTTGGCCACCTTGTATGGGCTTTGTCGATTTTACTTGTGATTTACAATTATCTCGATCCTATTCTTTCTCCATTCACCAAGCATTTAAAACACTTTCAATAAAATTCGACCCAACGTCGAGTTTTCCTCTCAAACCTCGACCCAACGTCGAGTTATTTCCAAAAAATGAATTTCTACAAAAAAAGAGAACATTTGGATAAGATTTGTTTTAATAGTTAGTGTCATACCCCAAAATTTGCCCTCCATCTTCTCAAGACATTCCATACATCCATACTCAAGGATTCCTCAAGGGTTGATCAGACAAACCCTCTCCTAGACAGTCAACCCAAACTAGGGTTTGGCAATTCTCAGAGCAAAATGGATTTCCAACATCTCCAATGTTCATCATGCCTCCTCATATGCTTCAAATGTTCTCCATGTCAAGTTTCAAGCTTCACAAGTCAAATTTCCTCAAACAATTCCTCAGATGGTTGAAAATCAGTTGTATTGGACAAAAAGTCAACTGTGGTCAACATACAGTCAAACTTCATGATTTTTGGTCAACATCCTCATTTTGAAGTTACATTCATCATTTGATCAAGAGTTGATCATGATTCATCGAGAAAACTCAAGATTTGCTCAAAAGTCAAACTTTCTAAATTAGAGTTTCTTGAGGAAAAGTCAACCAAACTTTGACTGATCATAACTTTTTCATACTTTCTCAGAAATTTTTCCACCACCTCTTGTTTTGAAGGAAATTCCATTCCCTACAACTTCATGTCTCACAAGAATGTTCAAAAAATGCTTCATTTGAGAGGTATGGATCAAAACATTACAGGTCCTTTTCAAAAGTCAACAAAAGGTTGGTTAGAGGACTCTTAGAGATTTCCAAAAAGTCCAAGAACATTCAAAAATGTGGAAAATTGAGCAAGATGCACTATTCAGAAGTTGGGCAATTTTGGACAATTGCACAAAAGGATATTTTGGTCAAAATGCAAAATTTTCCAAATGGGCCTATAATCTTTTGATCCAAACTTGTGCATGACATTATTTGTGACCCATAAATGCTTGGCCATGGCAATATTCTATTTTATTAATTTATTTTTGAATTTTAAACCATTTAATTCAAAATTAAATTATATAAAATATGAAAATAAGATATTTTTTCAAGATGATTGGATTTTGATCAAACTTGAGGTCCAAGGAAGCCCATACAACTTGCCAATTTCATGCATGATCATACATTTAAGAGAAAATCAAATTTCTTTCAAAAATTTGATTTTATTTGAAAATCATTGAAT
The DNA here is from genome assembly GCA_021764765.1 of Vicia sativa. Lineage (NCBI taxonomy): Eukaryota > Viridiplantae > Streptophyta > Magnoliopsida > Fabales > Fabaceae > Vicia > Vicia sativa. Next base: position 7,929,454 of record CM038793.1, read on the forward strand.
GCATTCCAAATCAAATCTTTTTGCCCTGTTTTTCCTCTCTCAAATCCCTCTATAAATAGCCAGCAAGTTCACAAGACAAGGACACGAAACCCTAGCCAAAAACACAACCCTTATTTTGTCAAATTTTTTCAAGAATTAGAAGAAATCGAATTTTGATTTTCAGCAAGTTTCAGTCCAATCCAGCCATCCAATCTTGTTCCTTGACATCCCAGGAGTCAAAACCATCTCTTGCTCGAAGCCAAATCGTCCCAGATCAAGCCATCTAGCTCTCACCGGTTTGGAATTTTCTTATTTTCGATTTTCATGTTTCATGCATCATTAATGTTTTTTGTGTGCTTGTATGGACTCAGGATGTTTATTAGGTCAGGAACAAACCATCTCATGCAATCTTAAACGTGTGAAACTCGAAACGCCATGGTTAGGGCATTCCGAGCTGTTTGAATCGAACTGCCTAATACAAGTGTTTTTAGCCAAAACTAATCCCACCATTGGACTCAGAAGGGTCGATTTAGGGGGGTAGGGTGTTCTTTTTCTGTTTATTCATCGTATTTTGCAGGTTGGAGAATTTGGATCGCCGGAGAAGACGGAGCTAGGGCTCCGGCGTCGTTGACCTGGGCTGACCGGCGTGACTTGCGTGGCGTCATAACGCGTCCTGATTCGCTCTCTCTTTCCAACTGGACCCCACGCGTGGGCTGACTGTGTTTGATACAAATCCATGACACGTAAACGCATTTATTCAATTAATTTCCACTTTCAAAACACCAGATGACACTTGACCCAGTGGTTAAGACGCTTCCTGTGCAAAGATGCTCCTCCAAGTCCCCTGTTCGAGCCTCATCAGGACCAGATTTGCTTTCTTTTTTACAAACTTTGCATTTTTCTCATATTTTCTATTTTCTTATTTATTTAATATTTTACATGCATTTTAATTTATTTCAACAATTTTTCTCATGCATTAAAAAACATCAAAAAATATTTTTCTTTTTGCATTTATTTTCAGAAAATGTTTATTTAATTTATAAAATTAAAAAATATTATTTTGCATGCATATTTAATTTTATTTCTAATTTATCATTTAAATCACTTTTAATTACTAAATTGCATCCAAAAAACCCCAAAAAATTATTTTAGCTTATTAATGTTATTTCCAGCATGAAATATTTTTCTCATCTAAAAATTTGCATTTTTACTAACATTTTCCTCTTATTCGATTTCATCGTATTTTCCGATTTTCTCATCTTTTCACGGGTTATCTCGTTTGACGATTTTTTTCTTTTTTCCTTTTTCCAATAATGTAACTGCTTATGGGATGTAATAGTTTTAATTAGGGCTTTTATTTTCCGCACAGTTAAATTATGTATCTGCCCCAAAGCCATGTAATAGCGTAGGATTTATCTTTCCGCATCTTTACACCTCCGCATTTTAATTTCCGCACCATATAAACTGCTAGTAATTAGGCGTGTATGGCAAGACTAAAATTGAACATAGCCCACTAATTTCCAAGATAAAATATCTGAATTGACACACTCTTTCACACACACACCCCTTAGGGTAATTCTCTCTCGTTGCCTATACGAATACAAATGGTCATGTCCCTCGAACGTAGAAGTATTCTAGCACCGTTGCCTTCAAAACAAATCATCATAGTCCCTTCGATACAAAGATCATAAGACCCACGATGTCGCCTCTGAATACATGATCTTGACCCTCGATTGTCGCCTACGAAAAATGATGATAGTCCCTTCGAATGTACTAGGATACTTCCTACAAGTTGCCTTCTATGACCATCCGATGTCCCTTCGAATGTCCCGCTTACATCCAACAAATAGAGTTACCTACCAACTAATGGTATGGATAACGCTATTCTAAAGGAACGTAAAATAACACGAAAACGACCAATTCTGAGTAGGTAATAAGACTTTTAGTTGCTTGCTCTATCAAAATACTTTTCACACCTCACACTTTTGTCAAAGTTCAAACTCTTTTCAAAAACTAAACATTTCCGAACACTTTGTATACATTCCTACATGAATCATTACAAAGTAGAAGCGAAATGCCTTTTCAAAACATTTTTGTCAAAAACACAGAAAGCAATTTTAAAGTGATCTAAGAGCAACTAAGAGCCCGTAGATAACTACGGATGGAAAGGGGTGCTAATACCTTCCCTTTTCATAACCTTCTCCCTTACTCAGAATCTAACGAAGGTCTTTTTCTGTACTTTTTACCTTCCCTTAATTGGATAAAAGAAAAGTCGGTGGCGACTCTTGCTATCCGCACATTTGCGATACAAAAACCTACAAAGTCAGTTCACCGTGTTACAGTTAGATGTTAGCCTAACGATTAAAACGAATCAAAGTTTCTAATTGATTAGATGATAGCCTAATAAATTTAGAAACTTCAAATCCATGTTCTAAAACAAAAAAAAAACATAGTGCTATGGTATTTAATTAAATTGTTGGATGATAGCCCGACGATTTAATTAAAATGTAAAGTATTTGGGCCATTAGAGGATAGCCCAATGACTTAAATACTTTATTCCATACACTTAATAAATGTGAACTTTGTTTCACCTCACCTTTTCATAATAAAGATTTTGGATGAGAGATGATTGGTTGAACTCAATCACCAATTTCGAGTATTCGAATCGTTAGATGATAGCCTAACGTTTTGGTATTTGTCATCCCCAATTTAAAATCAATTCCAACACATTCAATATCTTTTGTGCGTCCAAGCACCTTTTACCTTTAAACCCTTTTCAAGATTAGACATGATTTATTTTATAATTGAGATGCTTCTTCCTCTATTCCCAAGGTTTTCGACTTCTCCACTTGAGTACTAGAGGTGTTCTCAAACCCTCCCTCATGTTGGTGCGTAGTCCTTTATTCTTTATCACACCTTGTGGACGTTAGACGAGTCTTATCCTTTAAAAATGATGACTTGTCTTTTCATTTAAAATCAATCAACAAACAAATATTTTCTAGCCGAACTACGGCGCTCTGACTTTCCCATTGCACGAGGGAGTACGTAGGCACTAAGTCTTACGACCAAAGGCGAGAAAAAATAATAAAAACATTTCTTCTCCATTTCTTTCTCCTTTCAAAACTTAGAAGATCGTAAAATTTTTACACTAACACACAAGCACACTTTGAACTAAATGGGTACCATCGAGTACGATGGATGTAAGGGGTGCTAATACCTTCCCCTTGCATAACCAACTCCCGAACCTATATCTCTTAATTTCGTAGACCGTCTTATCTGATTTTCATGGGTTTTATCTATATTTTCCCGTTCTTCTTTTAGAACAAAAAAAATTAGGTGGGGATTTCACTGTTTTTGAAAATTAAAATGATATTTTGAAAAACGAGTTGCTTCACTAATGTCTATCCTATTTCAATTTTAATCAAAGATTAGAATTGACTTAAGAATCCAAAGGGGACATGGCAAGGCACATAAGCAAGCAATATAAATCATTAAGAAAGAATTGGTGAACACCCAAGTGCCTAAAATCGCACCTAGCCGGAGTAAGTCAAATGTTTCTTTTTAAGAAAGAATAAGACAAGAAAAAAATTGGAATAACTTCAGTGATGTTCTCAGACCAAGTCCAATTGCATCATACAAAGTTTTTATTTGAATTGAATGAATTAGAAGCTCCAGGTCCTTGCAACTGCATACGGAAGATTTAACTAAGTAGCTTTGGAGTTTGTTATTGGTAGATCCATGGTTTTACAATTGGAAGCATTTTTTCTAAAACATGGTTCATCACAAATATTAAGTGAGGTGTCATAACATTTTGACCAAACTAGTACAACGGAGTGTGCTGTTACTATTGAAGATAAATGTTCTCACATGTTTTAATTCTTGATATATTTGATTTGATTTTGTGAGATTCCTTATGGATATATCTCATATACTTATGCAGGTCAAGAAGATTTAATCTGGAACATTTAATTTAATTTTCAGCGGTACATAAGTCTATAAATTTTGATGTTAAGAAAATTTAGGAAAGTTGATATTTTGTTCCAAGATTTAAGAATATTTTTCTGCATAATTGGTGCAGCCCTCAGCTTGTGGATCAAGAAATATTTGGGTGAAGATGTCGAAGCCCTTGGATTATTGAGGAGTATCTAAAGAGAAACATAAACCTAATGTAATTTGGCTTTCACAATTAAGTGGAAGTTTAGAGTCTTAGGTTTTGAGAGTCTCTTGTGTGTTCTGTGTGTCACTCATGTATATTTTGATAAATTGCAGTAGACTAGTTATTCATTATACTTGGCAATTACTCATGAACTTTTAAGCAAGGATTTGATTATGAAGCAATTTATTGTGCTTAGTTAAAAAAATTTAAGCATAACTAGGTATTGTTCTCACTCATGAGCTTTTAAGCATAGAGTTGAGTATTATTGTATGGAAGTGTAATATTATGTATTTTATTTTGTCACGAGTTTGTGACTGGTTTTATCATTGAGGTGATTGTGGAAAGTGAGAGGGGGATCTCATATCTAGAGGGCTCTAGGTAGAATTTGCACAAGGTAGTGATTAGGCGATAAGTTGTAAACATGAATTGTTCAGGCTTTGAACTAATATTATCATAGTAAATTTTCTTCCTAGCTTGGTAGACCCTAGAGTAGGCGACATTGCATAGAAATGGGTTAACAATTATTTGTGTTCTTTATAATTCTACAATTAATTTCTGCATAAGTTATAGTTTTGATAAAGTTTTATTTGTCAAAAGATCTCACAACATATGTCTTGACATTGTGTTCTGATGTTGGGTCATCAGTATTAACATGTTTTAAAATGCTAAAACCCTGGTCTACTTATTGGGTGAGCTTCAGGGAGGTTTTTTCTGGTACTATTTGTCTTTTGGAAGGATAGAATGATAGCATTCTTGATATCAATGAACATCAGAATTTGGAAATTTTTCAAGATAAGAGAATCCTGGTGCTAATTATATTAAAGGAAACATTATGAGTTGACTCTTGTTAACTCTAAATGCTTTGAATTCCATATTCAATGGAGTTGATGAAAATATTATCAGATTGTTAATCACATGTGTTATGGCAAAAAAGATGCTTCAAAATTTCTCAACACCTCTCATGAAGGAACATTTGGTCAAGAAAATTTGGAGGCCTCTTCCCAAGAGTTTTATCTTGTAAGTGACAACCATAGAAGAAGATTAATACATCTGTAACATAGATGAATCTTTTGGGTCACTTCAAATTGTGAGTTGACTTTTAATGACAAATATAAATAGAAGAACAAGAGCATGTTTTTTTTTGTTTTCAAAATTGTAGAAGCTTGTGACATAGTTTCTGATGAAGGGTTATACAATATTATTGTGTTCTTTGGGAGCAAATTCAATCAGGTTATAAGGAAAATGAATAAAGAGTCACAAATAAATGTCAAGAAAACCATTACTGACACGAGCAAGACTATGTTGCTCAAAGTAAAGATGAAACATGCCAATCCAAGTAAAGGCATTTTTGTGTCATGAATTTGAAGAATTTGGGCGTATGCCCTATCTTTCTCATGAAACATCTTAAAGGGATTTCTATTTTTTGGTCTGATGAGGTATGAAATCTTGTTGATGAAGATGCCAAGGTTGTTATGTATTAACTAGAAGGTATGCTTCTGATGTAGTATTGTGTAATAAAGGAATATTAGTTGATGAGTTGGATTTTTCTTACAAATAACTCTACATCAAATGAAGAAGTCTGTCAATAGGGAGAAAAACAAAAGATAACTGTTGAAATACTTTTGATAGGACAAGTATTTATATTATTGTTTTCCATAGATATTAGTGTGATATTACCGTTGTTCTATAGTTAGAGTTATTTTAAGTTTAAGATTCATAAAAGGGTTTTGGTTTTGGTTTGTTTCGATTTCTTGCAAAGTATCAAGTATCGTTAAAAGAAATAGTTTTGGTTTTAAAAGTTTGATAAAAATATGTCAAGATTAAGTGACTTTGTAGGTAAAGCTTTTACCAACGAACGGTGTCCGTGGGTAAAACCCTTGTCAGATCAGCGAAAACGATGACCCCCTACGCACGTTTTTCAAATTCAAATATATTTTGAATTTTGTTTTTATTATATATTAATTCTGTTTCATTCCATGACAACTAAAATGCATATCACAGATGGCTGGAGGCGTGCGCTAGTGACCATCAGGACCTGGGTTTGATCCCCAAGGTTGTACATATTTCTTTTACCACTTTTCTTACCAACCTATTTTCTTTTAATTTATTTTTCTTTTATTTAATTCTTTTCAAATATTTTTTTAAATATTATAAAAAATCACAAAAAATATTTGCTTTTTAGAATTAGGTAATTAAAATTCTTATTTAAATTTTGACATAAATTTTTTATTTTTTCCCTTTATTTTTAATTAATTGTTTAATTAACCTTTAAATTAAACTTTAATTATTTTTCTCAAATAAAATCAATACAAAAAAAAATGTTTTTCTTTCTAGAAATTAGTTTTTTTTTAATCTTCAACCTTTTTGCTAATTTTTAAAACCTTTTTCCTTACTAATACAAATTTTTTTTACTAACGTTATTTCCTCTTATTCCGATTTAATCCTTCTCGCGATATTTTTCCGATTATTGTAATTGCTCACAAGTTGTAATTGTTAGGTTTAATTTCTCGCATTTTTTCCAATATTATGTATCTTCTCACAGGATGTAATAGTTTAAACTAGGGTTTTATTTTCCACATTTACTTTCTGCACCTCCTATTATGTAACTGCCCCAAAGCCATGTAATAGCGTATGACCTTTACTTTCTACTTTTTACTTTCCGCACCTCTTATAAACTGTATGTACACTGCTTAGATGTATGGCTAATAGGATTGTATGGCAATATTAACACACTTTTCACACTTGCACACCCTAGGGTATCCTTTCTTGTTGCCTTCGGATAAAATGGTCATGTCCCTCGAACATAGGGGTACCATTAGCAAAAGTCCCTCGATTCAAAATCATCACAAAGATCATAGTCCCTCGATGACCCCAGATTGTTGCCTACGAATATATGATCTCGTCCCTCGGTTGTTGCCTACGAACAAGTGATGATCGTCCCTTCGAAATGCTAAAGGTATCCTTACAATGTTGCCTTCAATGACCATATGATGAACCTACACCCGTCCCTTCACATTTAACGGACAGACTATCTACTAACTAATGGTATGGGTAGCACTATCCTAAAGGAGAAGGAAAATAACAAGAATGACCTTTCTGAGTAGGTAATAAGATTTTTAATTGCTTGCTCATATCCAATCAAAATACTTTTCATACCTCACATTCTTTTCAAAAATACTTTCAAACAAACACTTTGTATACATTCATACGAGAATCATTACAAAGTTAAACTTTTGAAATATTTCTAAACACTTCGTATACATTGTTGAGGACTTATACAAGAATCATTACGAAGTCAAAGCAAAATACCTTTTCAAATACTTTTCAAATCACACACACACACACACACAAAAAGCAAGTTTTCAAAAAGTGAGCTAAGCAATTAAGAGCCCGTAGATAACTACAGATGGAAAGGGTGCTAATACATTCCCTTTTATAATTACCTCCCGTACTCAGAATCTATAAAAGGTCTTTCGTGTTCTTTTCCACTTTCCTTTATTGGATAAAAGAAAAGTCAGTGGCGACTCTTGCTATGTGCATATTTGCGATAATACGCAAAACAAACAAGTCAGTTCTCCCACTATGTTACACAATGCAGACAAAGAATGCACACACATGTGTGCAAGATCGGGATATGTGTCATACATTTCCAAATGAATCTAATAATCCTGCAAGAAGGTGAAAACCAAGCAATGCATATAAAGAATGCACACACATGTGTGCAAGATCGAGATATGTGTCGTACATATCCAAATTAATCGAATAATGAACTCATAGTATCTTGCACAAGTAACAAAGTGTTAGAAATAACAAGGAAAATGCTTATTGGAAGCACAAAGCTCAAAAGAGATTATTCACAAGCTAATATACTAGTATAAGCATACAAGAAGTGAAATAAAATCTCAAAAATCGGCTTGGAAAGAACTTATTCAAAATCGAAGCGAAAAAGTTAACTTGTTGGAATTAATTAAAAATCGCATGGTTGCTTACAAATATGCCAACTGATTCAAAAATATGATCGGTGTAACACGATGGGAGAACTAACTTGTCTGTTTTGCTTTTTATCGCAAATGTTGCGGATAGCAAGAGTCGCCACCGACTTTTCTTTTATCCAATAAAGGAAAGGTGAAAAGAACAGGAAAAGACCTTCGTTAGATTCTGAGTACGGGAGACAGTTATGAAAAGGGAAGGTATTAGAACCCTTTCCATCCGTAGTTATCTACGGGCTCTTAGTTGCTTAACTCACTTTGAAAAATTTGCTTTATGTGTTTGGAAATGTTGGTTTGAAATATGTTTAACTTTATAATGATTCACGCTGGAATGTATACAAAGTGTTTGAAAAGTTTTTGAAAAGTGTGAGGTGTGAAAAGGTGTTTTGATTGGAGCAAGCAACATAGTCTTATTACCTACTCAGAATGGTCATTTCCATGTTATTTTTCCTTCTCCTTTAGAATAAGGCTATCTATACCATTAGTTGGCAGGTAACTTTATTCGTTTGGATGTGAATGGACAATCGAAGGGTCATTGTATGGTCATAGAAGGCAACATGTAAGGATACCTTTAGCAATTCGTAGGGACGATCATCACTTTTCGTAGGAAAAAATTAAGGGACGAGATCATGTATTCGTAGGTAACATCGAGGGTCATCGAGGGACTATGATCTTTGTATCGAAGGGACTATGATGATATTATTCGTAGGCGTCTTTGCTAATGATATTCCTATGTTCGAGGGATATGACCATATTCGTAAAGGCAACAAGAGAGGATACCCTAAGGGTGTGCAAGTATGAAGAGTGTGTTGTATTCAGATATTTATCTTGAGATTAGAAGTGATCTAGGGTTGATTTTAGTCTTTAGCATGTAAACCCTAATTAACTAGCAATTAATATATGCAGAAAGTAAAGTGTGGAATGTAAAGTGCGGAAATGTAAACCCTACGCTATTACATCGCTTTGGGGCAGATACATAATAAGAGTGCGGAAAGTAAAGGCAAAAATGTAAATCTACGTTATTATAGAGTAAAAACTGTGCGACCTATACATCTTTTCTAGAATTGTAAATGCAGAATAGCAAATAAATAATCAGGATAATAGGAAATCTGTTAGTGAAAATGTTTTGGAAATTAATAAAAAAACGTTTTAGGTTAGTAACCCTAATTACTAGAAAATAAATTATTTTTTGGTGATTTTTGAAAAGGTTCTAATTAACTTTGAAAATAAAATTAAGTTAAATTAAGAAAAATAGAAAAAAATAAAGAAATAAGAAAAGTTAGAAAAATGAGAAAAAGGGTCAGCAGGGATCGAGCCCTAGAAGTTGCGCTTGCATGCTTCTATCAGAAGTTACTGTTAGAATAAAGTTTATTTCTAATAATATATTAAAGTTTTGATGATAACAAGCATAATAAATTTTGTATGAATGAATATGATACTCTGACTTGTACATGTTTCATTTTAGAAGATGTTCTGACTCTAGCGCAAAATGGAGAATATATCATGCAGAGCAGAAGATGAAGTTAGAAGTTCTAATGAGAGAAGAACTTATGGATAAAGCACGCTCAAAGAAACTGCTAATAGAAACACTCTTTAGAAGTTCTAACGATATAGAACTTCTGATCAAAGCACGCTCAAAGCAATTGCTGATAGAAACACGCTTTAAAAGTTCGAATGAGACAACACTTCTGATCAAAGCACGCTCAAAGTAACTGCTGATAGAAACACGCTTTAGAAGTTCGAATTAGATAGAAATTCTGATCAAAGCACGCTCAAAGCAACTGCTGATAAAAACGAGCCTTAGAAGTTCTAATGAGAGAAGAACTTCTAGAACACGCACGTTACCTATAAAGCTTCTGAAATAAAGAATGAAATTCAACTTCTGAGAGAAGCAAGCTAGCGCAACCTCTAATAAAAATCACCAACAATATGTTCTGAATAGAAGATGTATAACAAGGCTTACAGATGATCATGAAGTATTAGAAGTTCTAATGAAGACAGAACTTCTGGTCACGCAAGCTAAAATACAACTTCTGATGGAAGTAAGCAAAGCGCAATGTCTGATAAGAAAGCACCAAAAGAATTTTTTGATTAGAAGATGTGTGCTTACAGAAGATCATGAAGTTAGAGGTTCTGATGAGAGTAGAACTTCTGGTCACGCAATCTAGAAAGTAACTTCTGATAGAAGCAGGCAAGAGTAAACTTCTTATAGAAGCCCCAACAGAATGTTCTGATGAGAAGATATTCTAACAAGGCTTACAGAAGATCATTATCAATATGTATGTTATCTTCTAAAAGACAAAACCTGACAACAGTAACGTAAACCCACTGAGCGAAGAAAAGAAATACTTGAGTGGTTCAACTTCCAAGAAAAATTTAGCAAGCAAATCACGTAAAGCTAAGCAAGTCACGTGAAGCTAAGCAAAGTCATAATTACATTTTCCATTATCCAAGATACGCTACTAGCAATGGACAAATTCTGGAAGCACTATTTAAGGGATTTAAATTCAAAGGAGAATTCAACGATTCACAACAATACTGTAGAACTATAACGTTCAACAACATCTTCTAACATTGTACAATAACGTATCAACGAAAAAGGCATAACAACAACATCATCAACGTTGAACAATCATTCATTTCAAAGTAAACTCACGCTGAAAAAATAAAGAGTTATTTCTGTAAATTAGTTTACTATACATTTGAGCTTCATTTTTGTGTAAACTTCACTTTGTGAAGAATAGCTTTTCTAGAAGCAATATTGTACACAGTCAGTCAGAATTCATTTTTCTGATAGTTGTTCCTTGAGAAGACCAGTTGGGTCAGTATTCTTGAGAGGGCTAGGACTAGTTGAGTCTTAGAGGTGTTAGTCACAACAGTTGGTTGTGCAGTTTGTTCCTTGAGAATACCAGTTGGCTCAGTATTCTTGATAGGGCTAGGACTAGTTGAGTCTTAGAGGTGTTAGTCACAACGGTTGGTTGTGCAGTTTGTTCCTTAAGAATACCAGTTGGGTTAGTGTTATTGAGAGGGCTAGGACTAGTGAGTCTTATAGGAAGTTAGTCACACCAGTTGGGTAGTACACTCTGTAATCGTTGATTATAGTGGATTAAGTCCTCGTTGAGAGAGGCGAAATCACCTTGTCAGAAGTTGTGCTTGCATGCTTCTAACAGAAGATACTTCCATCAGAAGTTACTTATATCAGAAGTTGTACTTGTATGCTTTTGTCAGAGGTTGTATTCCAGAAGTTCTTTCCCAGAACTTCTAAGTTCATCTTCTGTTCAACATAGTGTAGCGTTTCATTCTAACACCTGAGTCAAAACATCTGCTGAAAAACAATCAACAGGTCAGAGTATCAAGTTTATTAGCGGATCATGGCATCAGAGGATCATATTATCAGAGGATCGTATTAAAACACACGTGGACCCCATGGGGTTTGAATGGACCAATCAGAAGGCAAGGTTTTGCCACGCGAGAGTCAGAGTTTCCCTCTAAAAACCCTTGACCACCATGGACGGTGGTTTCCACCTTCTTCTCCAATGAAGGGTTTTCTAAAACCTGCAATAATCCATCAAAAAATGAAACCAAATAGTCCAGATCAAATAATTAGGATGTTACGAGTTCGATGGTGGTGTTATCTTGGCCTGAAACTGCCTGTAAATAGAAATACGAATCTTAGCAGTTCTATGCCCTAACTATGGAAAATCATGATTTGACCTTGAAAAGCTTGTAACGATGGCCCATACCTGCTCTAATAAACCTCAGGAAACGATTAGCATGGTTAGTTTAGATCAAAACATCATAAAAACAGAAATACGAATTTAAGAAAAAATATGTAATCAGAGCTTCATGATGCATTCAATTCAGGATGTTTTGGTCATGGATTTTGATCCATACTTACCCTATGTTACCTCATGAGCACAATAGAGTGCTTATAATTGCTTGAGGATGGCTGTAACTAGGGTTTCGATGGTGCAACTTTCTCTTGAGAATTTGGACAAGAACCCTAGTTTTTCTGGCTGCCAAACTCGTCCTCCTTGGTGTCTGAATGTGCTATGTATATATAGGGCCAAAGGTTAGGTCAAGACTTGAATGAAAAATATATCAACTTGAATGCAAAATATTTGATTGAAATATTTTATCAAATTCTTCAATATTTGGCTCTATCTTGTATTAATGCATGGTGCACGAAATTTCCAGCTATCATGGGTTATCTTGGACCTTAAAACAAGTAGAAATCAAGCCCAACTCATCTTACCTCTTACCTTTGCATTTTATTTAATTAAAAGTGAATTTAAATCATTAAATTCAAAAATAAATCAAATAAATACAAGATGGGTGTGCACTTGAGTTTTCAGGTCATTGATAATGTCAAGATTAAGTTTGGATCATGAAAACTTAGGCCAATTTGGAAAATATATGCATTTGCTAAGTATTTCTCTTCATGCACCTCCTTAAAAATGTCAAACTTGCACAACTCGTATCTTGCTCAATTTTCAACATTTTTAAGTGTTATTGGAGTTTTTAGAAATCTCAATATGTCCTCTAAACACTCCTTTTTGTTTCATGTTCATTGAAGTTTTCATGTTCATGTACACTTCTTTGCAAAAAGATGACTCTTTGTTGACTTTTAGAAGGACCTCTAATGTTTTGATCCATAACTCTCAAATGAAGCATTTTTGGCCAAAGCTTGTGAGACATGAAGTTGTATAGAATTGAATTCTCTTCAAAATGAGCTTTTATGGAAAAATTTCTGATAAAGTATGTGAAATTTATGCTTGGTCAAAGTTCTGTTGACTTTTGGTTCAAAAACCCTAACTTAGAAACTTTGACTTTTGATTAAATCTTGAGTTTTCTTGATTATTCATGGTCAATCATTGATCATATAATGAAAATGAGTTCAAAATATTGATGTTGACCAAAATTTATGAAGTATGATTGTATGTTGACCATAATTGACTTTTTGTCCAATACAATTGATTTTCAACCACCTAAGCAATTGACTGAGCAAACTTGAGCTATGAGGCTTGAAACTTGACATGGTGATCCCTTTAGACATGTGAGGAGGTATAATGACCACTTGAGGTATTAGAACTTGATTTTGTCTTGAGAGAAGCAAAACCCTAGTTGTGAGTTGATTGCTTAAGAGGGGGTTCATTTAGTCAACCCTTGAGAAATTCTTGAGTATGGAGATGTGGATTGTCTTGAGAAATAGGAGGGAAAATTTTGGGTTATCACAATCGGTTTTAATTAATTCTAAGTGGAAGTGTCATTTTTTGGACCTTAAAGGAACAGGGCAGAAACTACGTTTTAGGCATGTTGCACTTGAAATTTGGTTCCGAAACCATGAAAATCGGTTTTAAAACATGCCTAAACGTCTAGGCCAAGTATTGCTACCTTGGACCTTTGAGAAAAAAATGAGTTTTGGTTCACAAAATTGCATGAAAATACTTATGGAATGTGAAAATCATGTACCGATTTAATCTCCAATTCTCATTTGTTTTGTGTTTTTAAATGAAATGTAGAATTGGATATTAAATCCATACATGATACAAACAATTCTACATGATTGAATTTAAAAATGATTTGTAAAAATCAAAGTTGTTTGAATGGAAATGAATGCATAACAACACATATTTATTCATGTACTAGATGCTTTATGGATGAAATTCACATGAACATGCAAACACCTAAATGATCAACCAATTCTACATCTCGACATAATGTAATGCATGAATTAAAGTCACTCAAAAGTCAAGAGTTCAACATATTCCAATTTATCAATTCAAATGATCAAGAATGCACAATTTAACTCATGAATATGCATTAAACATACACCTCGACACACTTTTGAGTTTACAAAATCAAGCCATAACATGTGAAATTGATTCAATTATCCAATACAAGTGTCAATCGATGCATGAACATGCAATTCCAATTCAAAAAATCAACACAAGGGATCTATGTACAAAGAAATCAACTCATGCAAGCTTAATGTTCAAAAATTCTACATCTCGACATGATCGAGTTCAAGAATCAAGCCTTAATCAAACAATTTCCAAGCAATTAATCAAGATCTCAATTGATTAAAGTATGTACAAGTAATTCCTCAATTTAATTTCAAGAATAAGCTATTTCGAAAAATCACTTAAAATAAACACTTATTCGAATAATCACTTACTTGAAATTGAAGCTTTGGAGAGTTGAATTGAAGAAGAATTATTGAGGAAGCTTGGAAGACCGGTTGATTTGAGATGAGAAGAGATGAGATCCAAGCAAGAGAGAGCAAGGAGGGAAAAAACCGAGCAAGGAGGCGGAGGGACTAGGCGGTCCGGTCGGTTATGCAAGGTGGACGAGGAGGAGGTCGACGCTGAGTTGGCTGGTCCGATTGGAAACAAGAGAAGACGGAGGAAGGCCGGTAGCGCGCGTGTGAGAAGGTCGGTGATCGGTCAGTTCCGACGAGGGAGGGAGAGAAAACCGAATGGTTTCCGGTAGGGGAATGGCGGTCCGTCGAGGTAGGCCGGAGGCCGGAGTAGGAGGCGGCACGATCGGTGGCTGGCCTTGGAAGGTGGTGGCTCGGTGGAGGAAGAGAGGTTTACTTGGAGGGAAAGTTTGATTTCCTTTGAGTTTTTGTTCATGAGAATTTGAGAGAAAAAAGTGAGAGCACAGTTAGTTTTGAGTGTGAAATTTAACAAATGATTCTTCCTCCTTGATTTGTGAGTGTGAGTTTTTATTTATAGGTGGAAATTTTGGGCTTTGGAGTGCCTTGGATCCAAGATTAGGCCAAAATCTCCTTTATTCGGTAAAATTTCGTGTACAACCCCAAACCTCGAGAATCGTGCAAATTTAAAAATCGAACCCAACACTAAAAATGTTGGGAACAAAAAATTACTTGCGAGAGACATAATTTCGACTAAATCGGACGAATGGTCCATGAGATATGAATTTTTGAAGTTTCAGCTCACTTTTCGGGCGTCTGACACATGCAAAATTTTATTTGCGCCACCTGGAAAAATTGCTTCAAACGGGGATCTTCTAATCAAAATCTGAACTCGGGATGTGAATGGACATTGAAGCCAATGGAATTTGTGAACTTTGGACACCAGTCCCATCACATTTTGATAAAAATCGAGCGAGATGTGATTTTTTTGAATGTTGTGCATCAAATGAGAAATGTTCGGTTCAGCTCAAATTCACCATCAAAGATTAAAATTCTGGTATTGATCCGTAAGGAATTAGCTCTCGGCTTGTGAATGAAAGACAAAGAGGACTCTGAGGCAATGTCCCGCTCAGTTTCGATGTTCCAGCTAAGAGTTATGAATTTTTTGGTGTACCACAAACACGGTTCAGCCATAAAACTCAGTTTATTCTACTTGAAAGATTAATTTTTCTGGAGACTTTCTTCACACAATTAGCTTCCGACTCAAGAATGAAAGTTGGAGATAATATCGAGAGGAACTTTCCAATTGATAATCATCCTAAAATACCCAACGAGCTAAGAGATATGAACTCCAGAGCGCCTGAAACGCACAAGAAACTGAATTCCACTTTATTAAGAAATGAACTATCGAAGTTCTTCCTTGACGAATTGGATTTCAATCTGAGCAGATGAATTGGAGAACATATTGAAATGGTTCCAACGCCTGTAGAACCAACCCGAGATAAAATTCTGACCAGAAGGTCATACATCAAGCATCCGAAACAAAAAATGTCCACTTCTAGTTCAAAATGGTCTGAAATAGCTGAAACGCACAGTTTCTTCTACAACATGCTATGCTCTTAACGTTGTAACCCTGAGATCAATGATATGCATGTATGTTCATGATAATGAAACTATAATGCAAAAAGGTTAAAATGAAAAAGGTAAATTTTAGGGTACAACACCACGCTTTCGACCCGGACAAGACCAAAGCCACCAATATGGACATATAGTCCACTACTTCTTTTTCCATATAGGATCAAGCACATTGTGAACCCAAAGTTTCACCACTACTATTTCCATTCAAGGATCAATCCCAATACCGGAGTTCCAACTCCCCATGAATGCATGTGCAATTTAACGAATAATATATGCAATTAAGATTATTCACCAACCTTAATTATCAAGCATATCACTGTAATCCAACACATTTGAATTATCCATTATTTTGCACAACATCATGTTTCATCATCAAAAACCAATACACATAGTATTTTCTATCATCACAAATAACACATAGCATACAAGCCAACACATGTTATTCTCAACAATCCATCCAAAAACATAACATACATACACTAATTCAAGTAGCATGTATTCATCGAAATCGCATCCAAAAACAATCAAAAACTCATAAAAAATTATTAGAATTCATGTAAATTAATGATAAATCATAAGCAAGCAATCCCCTAAACCATTCATGCATAATTAAATAATTATTTTTCTGCACACAACAAGGCGTGCTCAGCGACCCCCCGTGCGCTTAATGGCCATTAAATTATGCAGAAAAATCTGCAACGTGACATCACTGCACCAGTTGCGAATCCCACCACCAAAAAAGATTATAATGCTCATTTATCACTAATTAAACATCATCTAACATGTATACATCATGGTTAACCTAATCATAACTTCAAATCTAGTTTTTCTTCATCAAAATCCCAATTTTCCCTATTCAATTTGAGTGAACAAAACCTAGAAATTGATATACTCAATCCTATAGCATGTTACTAATAACCATCCAAGAACATACAATCAAATAATAATGAATATTCTTCCCCTTACCTCTTGAAGATTCTCTTCCTAGGATTTCTTCTTCTCTTCTCCTCTTTCTCCTCTCTTCTTTTCCACAAATGACAACACTAACTATGTTTTCCTCTTAACCCTTTACTAACTAGTAAACTTAAATTAGGCTTACCACTTACCACCTCCTTATTACTTATATTCTTATAATTAGGCCCAACACTAAATAATCTCATTTCTACTCATAAAACCCAATTATTCAAATAACACACATATTCAAATAATCCAATTATTAATCAAATCACTAAATTTAATTAATTATCATATAATATAATAAATAATAATAATTAATAAATAACTATTAAAATTTTGGATGTTACACAGGTGACATAGTTATAAAACAAATTTGGAAAAATTTCCAAAACATAACAAGACACATGAAGGAGATGAATAAAATGATCTAAAGAGAATAATGATACTAATTGATTCATGAATGTTGTCTGAAGAATCATCTGAAAAGTGAATGGCCCGCCTCAAAAAGACTATTTACATTCGCTTCTGAAGAAATATCAATAGTTCTAAAGAATGTTGAATGTTTTCCAGAAAGAGGATCTGCATGTGTACTTCTCAATAAATTGTTGCTTCAAAAGTCACGAGTTTTCTAGAAGAAAGGATTTCTGCTAGAGTTTCTTCTTCAAGATCAGAAATCAAGATTGCACCAAAGACAAGATTTTAATTCAAAGACTAGAAGTCAAGATTTATTCGTCAGAGGAGTTGTTGCTTCTAACTCTGAAGACAAAGTCAAGGTTCTAAACACATAAAAGAAAAACTATTGATTGAAAGATCAGAAGTCAAGAGTTATTCGTTAAATGAGATCTTGCTTCTAACTCTAAAGACACTGTCAATATTCCAAAGAATATAATACTTCTTGGAATATGCGCATCTCTTTACATCATAAATATTCCAACATAACACAAAGTCAAGGAAAGTTAGATCTTATGGATTCATCATTATTCTACATCATATAGTTCATCAGAAGACAAGATCAAAAGGATGACATCTTCTAAAGCTCAACAAAACTTCTCATTAGAATTATTTTCATTAGAAGATTGGATCATAAAAAACATACGCAAGAATGGTTTGTACAAAGGTACAATTACACATTCCACTCAAATGGATGCATTGTGTACTCTTTGTCTCCCATGACTGTTTCCTACTTTTTGCAGTTAGCAAGATGAAAGTGATGTGTGTACTAATACTACTACAACAATCTACTCTTAAAATACTATATAAAGGATCAACTATTCATTTAAAAAATGAAGGACTTGAATATAAGAATAGGAACTCTGCCAAATCCAAAACATGAAGAAATCACTCAAGAGAAAAGATCAAATACAACGAGTTGTTGCTCATATTTGTGTTGACATTAGTTCTTCACTATTCATCCAAGTGAGAAGACAAAGACACAAGAGTTATTTCTCGTTAATTGTGTTATTATTTGTTCTTTATTTTTAGTGTTCTAACGTAAGAGTTGTTACTCATAATTGTGTTAAACAATTTGTACTTAATCATTAGTGTAATTTGCTCATTCTATAGGAGCTTTTGTAAACACTATTTGATTTTAATTCTATTGAGAATTGTTACCTCAAGTGGTTAAAGCGAATAGTCAGGATACTTGATAGGGCTAATGTATTTTCTAACTCTTAGACGATTATTATTTCTTCAAGCGGCTAAAGTGAATCATCAAGATACTTGAGAGGGCTAAGGTGTTTTCTAACTCTTAGACTTTGATAGTGATATATTAAGATTAGTGGATTAAGTCCTTTTCAAATGCAAAATCAACTTGGCGGGTGGACAGGATTAGCCTTGTTGAAGGTGAACCTGTATAAACCGAAAGTGTCATTTTTCTTTCTAGCATTGATTCAATCTTGATTGTTTGTGTGAAAGACTTCTAAAAAAAACTTTTTGAAAACCCAATTCAAACCCCTCATTTTTGTGTTTTTCTCAACCTTCAGTAGTTAGGATGCAAATATCCAGCGGGTCTTCATGTAGACATGAAATGCAATGTTGCAAGTTTTGCCACCATAAAAAGGGGGAGGGGTAAGTGAGTGCACTTGCATATTAGATGTTTTGTATGATGTCAAAATTAGGATAATCTTAGTATTATTTTATATTGGATGGTATCTCAGAGTATTTATGTGCACCTTATTAGAGTACTTAGGATGCATTCAAAACATGTTTGAAAAAGGAATCATGCATCAAAAATGAGTTTCCGCACTAAAATTAGGTTTAAGTGTCAACACATAAGATGTATGAGTCGAAACATAAGATGTATGAGTCGACACATGTAATGCAATATTAAAGCATGTAGGCTCTGTTTCTATGTGATGACTCATGAGATGATGCATGTTATTTATGTGTCGACACATGATGTCTATGTGTTGACATATGTACTACATTTTTAAAAAGCATGTAAATCTTTTGTCTATGTGTTGACACATGACCTTGGATAGGTCGACACATGACATTACATATGTTGACACATGACTTATACATGTTGACACATGCTATAATATTTTCAGAAAATTTGAATTTCTTTATAACTTCTAGGCAAATTAAAGTACAGACATAAATAAATTTGAAGTATGTGTCAACATATGTATAATTTCCATATCTCCATATCTCTCTCTCTCCCTCTATCTCTATCTCTCTTTATATTTTATTTATTTTCTATGGCAAATTATTCAATTCATTGATTGTGTAATCGATACGTATAGACATATTCTTTGAATGTTAAACATTGCTTTATTGATTACATTATAATCAATTAGATTTGAAGTGGTATTTTATATCAACAAAGTCAAAGGGAAAATCAGAAAAATCGATTACATGCCAAGTGTTTGATAATTTTCTTGTTTGAGTTTTATCAATATTTTCATCGAAAATTGGTTAACGACTGTGTTCATTATAAAATAATTGATTGAGAAATTATGTATTAAGGCTTATCATCATAATTGATTTTATTCCATGGTTTATGCATATTAGAATTTCCAATAGTCAGTTCAATTTAGACAACTTGTTCAATCTATGCTTAATCTTCTGGTTGCCATAGTTTTTATTTTAATTTCAAAATAGAATTTTAAATACTAAGTTTTTGTTTGGGAATCTATCACCTTCCTCTAGGTAAGTTGTTGTTGTTTAACACTTAATAGCTAATCATATCATATTTTGAAGAGCTATTAATCATCCTAGACATAATGAGCGACATCTCTTAGAAATTGATTTCTTTTATTTCAGTTGAAATACTCGGGGTCATCCTGACAACGTTGTAATTGGCCATACTTGTAAACCATGGCCTTTCTTGTACTATTAATAATTTCTCATCCAAAAAATCTTCTACCACCTCACTCTCTTGTTTGGACACCTCTTTATTTACCAGCCTGAAAAGATGGTTTGATACAACGTTCTATGGTCACTTTTTTGTCTCTGAGTTCCAACTCAAACTCTTGAAATACAATCATCCATCTTATTAGTCCTGGTTTGAAATAAGGTTTTTTTATCAAATATTTATGGTTGCATGATCAATATATAATGAACTTTACTAATAACCTTAAATGGCATACTATTGAGACTGATTATTTAGACCAACCATCAAAATTTTATCCTAGACAATTTTTACATGACATTAGTTATACAACTTTTACACTAAAATGAGTCCAGGAACCAAACATAAATTTTGACAGACAATTTCATGAACCAAACTAGAGCTTTTGCACCAAGATAAGCTCGCGAACCCTACCCCATTTGACTATTGTAAACATTGTACATGCAATCACATATATTTACACTATCTTGTTAAACCATTATCAAGTATCCTTGTTGATTCATTAGGATATATTGTAGGACATTTATCAAAGATTTTTACCGCATCATTAAGTTATATTGTTGGACCTATATTGTTATCCCTTTATCAAAGATATTGATAATTTCTTTTTCCATCCTATGGTGAAAAGAAATACCCTACGAATTTCCTAAAATTCCCCTGGAAACTGGAAATATATTTTTGGTGGGCACATTTTTTAGTTAAACCTACTCTAGAAACCGGAAATACATTTGCAAAGCGAACCGAAAATGTATTTTCGGTTTTTGTGCATACGGGAATATAAAGACTTATGCTGACTGTGGTTCTTTTTGCGCGTTGTTTCACATTGAATACAAAGATGTATATCACAAAACATACTACAAAGACATGTAGAACAAAGACATATATAGATAGATATCAATGAACAACACAAAAGGTGCCCGTAGTCAATATAGGGGGTAATCCAAAATATTATCTAAATACAATAAAATAAAACGATAATCAAAATACATATACAACATCAAATACTACTGGGTATGAAGGCAAAAACTGTAAGCAACAACGACTCATTAAACCATGGCTCAAGAAGGGGTACGAGTTTACTGATCTCCGCTCATGATTAATAACCTTCAGCGGATCACATTCATGCATTCATGGTTTGACAATATTCATTTAACAAAAATCCATAATAATAATGTAATAGAAAGAACAAGTTAAGATTCATACCTCTCCGTCACATATATGTCTAACAACATGGTCGGAGTACAGAGGCAACAGAGATAAATCAGACGCTCCTCCTCCAAAACTCTGAGGCACCGCAGGTGGCACTGCAGGTTGGCTAAAAACATATGCATTGCTTCCGCTCCCCTTTCCCACGAAACCTTTTTGAAAAGAGATTCAAGCTTAGAAATGATATCAGTCATAATGAATGTTGTTGAACACTTGAGTTAACTGATGCTTGGCGATTTCATACGAACTTTCTGCAAAGTAGTTTGATTGTTGTAACAATGAGATTTGAGAGGAAGCAAAGTTTTGTGTGTTCTGTTTTAATTTTTTGAAATATGTTTATGTAAAGGGAGAGGAAAAGGCAACACGACTTTATGTCTCAACACGAACCTGAAATATACATCTGATTGCAACTGAAAATTTAATACCAATTTGCACCCAATTTATTTATATAATTTATGTCTGACAGGATACATTCAATTTAGCCGTTCAATTAAATCTATAAATTATAAATTGAGCCGTTCAATTTATTTAATAAATAATTTTAAAAAATATATTATTTGAAAAAATTATATCAAAAAAATCTATAAAAGATTAATTTAGACAATATTTTTTATTAAAAATACAATTTCCTGAAAAACAAATAAGTTGAAATTTTTTCTTGAAAATAAAATATGTATCTTTTTTAGTTTGGAAATAAAAAGATAAAAAGTTAATATCTTTTTCAAAAATAGAAAAATAATATTTTTGTAAAAGGTAATTATATTATTAAAACATAATTATTAAAAATATATAATATTAAATTATTTTGTAAAACTTTGTTAGAATTATTTCATTTAATATACTAATATTTTAACTATTAATAAATTATAAAAATACTTTTACATTTTTATAAAAACACAAGTTAATGTTATATTATTATTTAATATAAAATAATTATATCTAAAAAATTTATAAATAAATAAATTCAAAAAAAATTAGATTTTAGAGACCCTTCAAAACAATTGGCGCATCTATTTAAAATATATAAAGCTCTTTATTACATTTGGCACATCCAATTAAAACTTTTAAGAGACCATCTATATATTTGATAAAAATAATTATTTAAAAGAGAAGTATTTTATAATTTATCAGAGAAAAAGTGTTTATATATAAATTGAAAAAACAAAGTGTAAATTGGTCAAAACTTCTTCCTTAACTTTTCCATTTTTTTCTCATATATTCCAAACAAACACCAAAACCTTGTGAATTGTGATATACCCATCACTTTCTCCTCTCTCGCACGTGTCACATTCTCATTCCCTCACGTGTATTCTACTCTATTTGACTCAATCCAAATCGACACGTGTTGATTCTAACTCACAACAATTTCCCACTCAATCCTCAAAAACAGCAAAACTATCCGTTTTTTCATTCTTAAAAAACAAAAGGACAACCCACAACGTAACAAGCAACACCCACAAACACAAAAAAATAGGAACACTTGTCTCGTACTTGCCAACTCATCACGCTATCAATTCACCACGTCTCACTTCTTAACTTTCATGTCTCTCCACGTGTCGTTCTGATGCCAACCAAGGGTATTCTTGTCATTTTGTATACCACTTGAACCGTTTCTTCTTTCCATGACTTCCTCTTCACTCTTTACATTCTTTTCTTTTTCTTCTATTTTTCATATAAAAAGTTGCAACTTACTACCAACCAAGAAATTTTTAGAATGAATTGATGAGGATTTATTGTAAAGTAAGATTTTAGATCTCCTATTATAAAATCTTTCAACATGCTTTTTCTATACTTTCGTGTTAAATAATTAATCTATTTATATAAATAATTGTTTCAAAATATTTAAATTTTTCTTTTTTAACACATAATCAATTATTATTAAAATTTGAATTAATTATTTAAGTTTGGAATAATTATAAGTATTCATTGCATCTCTACTTTACATTTAGATTTAAATACATGCATTAATTAATATAATTGAATATATATTGACAATATAAAATATTTTCGATAAAATCATATTTTTAATTTAATAGTATTAATATAATATAATGGCATAATTTCATGTGGTAAAGCAAACTTACATTGAATCTCATTGCTTTTAACTTCTTAAAATTTTTAGAAAATATTTGTTATTTATTTATTTTTATTAATTATCAATTAAAATAATTATCTTGTGACAAAATATTTTTAAAAAATTATTATAAAAAAAAATTTCATTTTGAAATTAGAAAAAAATAACCTAACAAACAAATTAACTTTTTGAAAATAAAGTTCCTTATTAAAAAAAGTATCTTTTTACATAATTATATAAAATGAGTTATTATAAAATAAATTAAGAGATCTTTTAAGAAACTTTTGTTAATTCTTTTTATAATACAAAATAGTAATATTTGTTTTTCTTTTTTACTTTAATATTTTTTATTAAAAAGAAATTTTATGATTTTAATAGGGTTATATTTTTTTCCCTAAGCATCACCCATAGTTTATTCTCACACAAAAGGAATCTAGTATTTGGGTTATAATTTACCATATACATTAATTTTTATCTCATTTTTACCCTTGTTCATGGATTTCCACTACTTAGATTTCACAATAAGTTTTCTCTCTCTAAATCTTACTTGCCAAGTTGTAAACTTTTACAAAAATTGAGTGTATTTTTCCATTCCAGCTGTTGCAAAACCAAGGAAAATGAACAAAGTAGCCATAAATTTTATCCCCACATGAAATGAACATTGAACAAAACATGAACCATATTCAGTTAATCAATTTCACAACTTTCTTTCTTCATCTTCACGTGTCAGTGTGATTCAATTTTTGTTTTCTCTACTTCAAATTTTTTGTCCAAACCTTCTTCTCACACATGGCAGTGGTGGAAGATGAGGATAAATATCACTCACAGGATCAGATTTTCACCACACCAATCTCCTCAATGACCAACGATTACACAAGAGATCTTATCAACAAGTTCATGGCGGTGGAAGCGGCAAAGACTGAGAATCAACGTCGGCAACGCTGTAATTTGCCTATGCCGACGCTGATGCCTATGCCGACAGTGAGGCATGTTCAGCAGCAGCAACCGCGGTTTGACACTGAAAA
Organism: Vicia sativa; assembly: GCA_021764765.1. NCBI lineage: Eukaryota > Viridiplantae > Streptophyta > Magnoliopsida > Fabales > Fabaceae > Vicia > Vicia sativa. The sequence goes on from CM038793.1 coordinate 7,953,987, forward strand.
AATTAGTGTTGCCGAAGAGAATTATGAACTAAGTCTTGGACTTTCATCTAACGGTCGATTTGGGATTGACCCGAATGCGAAAAAGATCAAAAGAGCAGTATCCATACCGGAATCATCTATGATTCCGGCTGCAGCTAATAGGTCTGGTGAAGATGTTGAAAATTTGATAAGAACATGTTCATTACCGGTGGTGAAACCGGCAGAGAACCGGGAAGAATGGTTAAGGAGAAAGGAAGTGCAATCGCAGAGACGACTGGAAGCGAGGAGAAGGAAGGACGAGAAAAGGAGACAATCCAGGGCTTCTAGAGAAAGAAGCTCTAGTAGTAGAGAGAGGGGTGCTGGAAGTGAAGCTGGTGGTGAGAATAGTAATAACAATAACAATCCAGTGGAACAAGTTGGTGCTCCTGCAAATGGTTTGATTCGAACAACCTCGTTGATTCGTCGTGTTGGTGGAATTATCTTGACCAAGGAAATAGATCAAGTGGTTCCTATTTCACCGCCGACCAGTGGCGGTTCTTCTTCTGGTAATTCTGTATCTGATGTTCTACCAAGACAAGGTAAATTATTTTTATTTTTATTTTAATTGCTTTGAATATTATCATGAATCAAGTTCCAATGAAATTTTTATTTATTTTTTATAGAAAAAGATGAAACATTGGTTAATATGGATTTTAGTGTTTCATGTCACATGGTTGGGTTGTATTTACTGTCAAAGGTTTATCATGGTTTGTCGTGTCGTATCGGAACATGTACCTGCGATTCTGAAATGTTTTTGTGTTTAACAAATGACATGTTTTCTTATAAGACTGTCAACATTTATGAACTATTCATTCAATTCAATGACTTATGATTTCCAACATTATTAAATACTATAAATTTCAAATCTATGTTCCATATATATATATATTTAATGAAAATCATAGTTTTTGATTTTAATTTGGATGTAATGAACATGTATAAGTGTGATTAATTGAAGTTAACATTGTGTGATTAAGAAGTGTTAATGTTGAACAGTTTGTTAAATCAATACTTGCGTTTTGGGTCGAGTGGAATAATGTACCTAAAATTTTGCAACAAACTTTACATTTTGAAAACATTCACAAAAAAATCATTTTACTTTTTAACATATTTGTAGCAACAAAAACAATCCATTCAAATTACAGTTTTGAGATGCATGATTAATGGGATTCAATGAGTTTGAAATTTAATTTGAGAGATTTTTCATAAAATTTTATTTGGTTGAATTTTAATATAAGAGTATCTAAATCCGAATGTGTAGGTATTAAACTATTTTTGCATTTAATTTGGAATTTATTTCAAGTATAAGATCCAATCTAGTGTATGAATTGGATTTTAAGTATTAAAACATGATTTTAAGTTTATGATTTATTGATTGGATTTGTTAATAATAGTCTTGATAAGACTCTAGCATTTATAGTTAAATCTATATGATCGGAAAATAATTGGATTTTAATTTATGATTTATTGATTGGATTTGTTAATAATAGTTTTGATATGACTCTAGCATTTATATAGTTAAATCTATATACTTAAATCTACATAATCGGTTTTCCGACACTTATTCGCGCGTCTTTGATATATGACACTATTTTTTAGCTATTCAATATAGGAACAACTTCGATGAATATTGAAAACTTTGATATGTGACATTGTTTTTTATTTTTACAATTCATTAGGAACAACTCCAATGAATACTGGAAATTCGAATTCGAGCAACATTGCTGGACCTCAAAACAAAACAAAGGGGGTGAGCTTTCTTGAGGGTTCGAGCTTGAGCAAGAATGCTGGGCCTCAAACCCAAACAAAGTTCGTGAATTTTTTTGAAGGCGCGAGCTCTGCTAGACCTCAAAACATCACAATGACTGCGAGTAATCCACTTGATGAGATGCCCAGTGTTACTACCAAAGGTGGACCTAATGGAAGAAGAATTGAAGGTTTTCTTTATAAGTATGGAAGAGGCCGTAGGAATGTGAAAATTGTGTGTGTTTGTCATGGAAGTTTTCTCACCCCTGCTGAGTTTGTTAGGCATGCTGGTGGAGGTGATGTCACTAATCCACTTCAGCATATTGTTGTTAATCGTCGTTAATTTCAAGTTAACTTGAGATGAATAAGGAAGAAAGTATGATAAGAGTGATCATATATTTTAAATTAAATATATATGTTCACTCTCAGACTTTCGAAACCTTAAATGTGAAGATCCAAATTTGTGTTTTAAGGTATTTTATTATCTTAGTTGTTATGTTTATGACTTGAGTGACCTCTATGAGGGAACAAATGTTACTTTGTTAAGGTTTGAACTTTAAATGTAAATTATCTTCTATTTTATTTTATATTTAATCTCTTTATTATTATTTTAAAATTTAATATGTAAAATGTTGATTTTAGTCAATAAAATGCCTACAATCATTTTTATATATTTTCTTGCCTTTTAAAAGAAATATATATTTTATTTTAGGCTTTGTGATACTCTTTTAACTTTATTCACTTATAGATTTGGTATGTTATAATAATTTTGAATCATTTAAATAGTTATTTATCAAGTTATTATATATGATATTTTAATGTATTATGTTGTGGAATATAATAATTTTGTAGTTTGTCTAAAAATATCACTATTTTAGACAATTATGTGTTTCTATTTCTGTTATCAGAGTTGCATCTCTGATACATTTTCTGTCAATAAATAGGACTTGTGTGGTCAATAATATCACCACACTACTATAAATAAGTTTATTTGTGATTTTGTTTGACAAGAAAAATAACATGAACATCCAATGGTATTTGGAAATGTTCACTTTACAAGTAATACACCCTCCTGAGAATTTAAGGTCAACAAGTACACCTTTCATGAAGATTTGCAATACATGTTGCGAGAGTTTCTACCATAGGGTGATAATTGGAAAATTATGAAGATCGAGTACCGTCCGTCATCAGTAAACGAAGAAGGGAAGTTTAATTTAATTTTATAATCCATGAGGTTAAGACGGACGCTGATTTATGGGTTATGTGGAGAATCTTTTTCTGTTTAGAATAAAAATTTCGGATAGAGTTCGAAGCGATTATTTAGACATTGGCCGATGATATTATTAAGATGTTGCAACGTCCACCTGTATATTGAAGTGTATTGTTTAATCTATGTTAAAATCTCTTAAGTATTGTTTAATCAATGTTAAAATCTCTTAAGTATTGTCCTCAATGCGACAACTAAAGTGAGAAAAGAAAACTAACAGATAACTTAAGGAAATACAATACAAGGAAAACAATAAAAATAGATCACTCCTCATTGTTGTCTCTGATATTTCTGTTGCTTGATGCTTCGCCTCGTGCTCTTCCTCCACCACGTGTCCTCACTCTGCCTCATGTGGGTCTAGGAGGCTCCTCACCAGTGTTGTAAACATAGACATGCAGGCCTTCAACGCAGAATGATAAGTAGCGCATTTCGTCAGTCAAGTCAAAAATATCGCGATGGTTTCAATAGGCAGCGTTGCGTTGATCGCGCTGAATCTCTTGCATCATTTGCATCAATTCCTGCTGACGCTGGTCTGGAAGTAAAAGTGATGCATATATAGTGTCAAGTGCGGCTGGCTGAGGGTCATTTTCGCGTTGTGGATGTGAGTTGACAGAAGTTTCTCCCAATTATCAACTCGAGTGCCAGTTAAACGCTCCCACATTTCAAATGACCTTGTTGTCCAATCTTCTTCGTGCGGGATTCGATATTCCACACCCTTTCCATGGTGAAAGTGAAACACTTGACTCAGAGTCTCTTGGTTCATGACATACTCCATGTTGAATAATCGAAAAGTTATCGCACCAATCAGGTACTGGCCGACTTCTAGAGTAGGTGGTGTTTGGTATGCAAAAGAACTTAAGAGCTCCAACATGAGGGGTTCATAAGTTGGAAGATTCATAGTGGCGATGTGGTGTAAACTAGATGCATGAAACATGAATTGCACACTATCAAGCAACTCCAAATCACGTAGACAATCTTCATCAATGTACCTTGTAGGAAGTATACCTCTATGGTGAAACCTCCGGTAGAGTTTCTCTTGTCAGACTCCGGCATCTCCATCTCTGAACACCATATCTATGAGGTCTAGTTCCTCTTTGTCTTCTTGAGCTCTTCTAACCATTTTTGTGAAAGATTTTGGAAATGAAATTCTTTAAACGTTAGAAGGGTTGTTGGATAATGTTGGTGAAATGGTGAGGTTCTCTTCAAAGGTTTATATAGAAATAAGGTTTTAATGATGAAGAAAAGATGAATGGAGGTATTGAATGGTATTTAGAGTGGTGTTTATTTGTGTGGAATAGAATTGAAACGGATGGGAATATTTTGAAATGGTTTGAATTGATATGAATTGAAATGAATGAAAAATGAATGGGTGCTGGTCGGTTTATAAAGTTTGCATGGTCAAGGGGTGTGTAACGGTCATTACACATGAATCTCTTTTGCAAGCCTAGCCTGCCACCCTTGTAATGGCCGTTACAAGGTGTAAAACCTAGAATCTTGCGTGCCTGCAACAGACAGGACAAGGAAGCATGCATGAGGTTCCTTTTTTATGACAGTGGCATGGCAGGTTGTGTCACTTCAATGTCTTAATTGAAAAAAATAAATTGAGCACGGGAGACAATGAATGACTTATTAGGTGTGTTATTCAATGAAAATTGTATACTAGGACTACTAGGTTAATATTCATGTATTTTATTTTTTTAGATGAACACAATAATAACACAATAACATCATATTATAATAGTAACAGAGCACAATGAGAGATATAACACAAATAGATAGAAAAATAAAATGATGAAATAAATAAAGTAACTGAAACAAATAAATTCGAAAAATGAATAACCGAAATAAATCTAGAGTGATGCTAATGAAAAACTAAAATATGAAATAAAAATCTAAATAGACACTTCTCCCCTACATTAGAGTGAACAGTGCCCTCAATGTTCTAAAAACAAAAATCAGTCACCTCTAGAATTCAACTGCTGAAAAAGGTGATCTAGATTCGCCGTAACAAGATCCATGAAACCATAAAAGCCAGTTCGAAGCAAAGTAAGATCTGAATGAATATCAGCAAGCTCCATTGTGAGTGCATCAATGGCAGCAACATAGTCAGGCTGTGGAATCTGGACATCGGCAGCATCAGGGGCTATGGGCGGATCCCAAGCCGGATGGCAGTCAAGTAGAGGCGGTGTAACAGGATCAACCTCAATCATCTCAATCAACTCGACCATCTCTAGGTCGGAATCGTCCAATCCTGCTGGAGAGTCATAATAGTGGGGTGGTGTCAAAGGATCAGCTTCTTCTTCCTCCATGTCATTCTTAGCTACACCTTCTAAGTCATAAATCCAATTTTTCTTGTCATGTACACTGGATCGCGCAATATCAGGAAGTGTAAATTGATAGAACGTCTCATTATGAATCAACAACTGAAATTGATTCGGCTCTAAATATCTGATCATCCCAACATTAAAGCAAAGAGACAAGTCTAGCGAGATGAAGTCAGCAGTAGGGGTCAAACGGGACAATGGCTCCCTCAAAAATAGGTCAGTAGCAATCATAGTCACTAAGCCCCCGACACATATCAGGCCATGAGGAGCCTGGGCTATACTCACTACAAGATCATAAATGAAAGAAGGGCAAACAACATCAAAATCGTGGGAATCCTTACAGTGCTCCATCAGACAGGAAAACCGAGGGTTACAAATTATAAGAGGGTCGGTAGGGGAGGTGCTCCAACTGACGTCGTATATTACAGATGTGGGAAACCATGTAATCGAAGTAATGCATTTACTGGGGATGTGAAGAGGTGTTTTCATTGTGGTAATGTTGGATATGAGAATGCAGATTGCAGACACAAAAGAGTGATATGTTTCAACTGTGGTGAGGAAAGAAATATTAGTACTCAGTGCCAAAAACTGAAGAAAGCTTCATCTTGTGGGAAAGTATTTGCTTTACTAGGAACTCAGACATACTCCTTTAATTATTATTATTGATATTGGGGATACTTGTTATATTATTATTGCGGACTGTGTGGAAAATTTGAGTCTTGTATTATCTTCTATGAATGGGGAGATGGTTGTCGATGCTCCAGCTAAGGGATCAATGACTACTTCTCTTGTATGTTCGAAGTGTCCTTTGTCGATCTTGATAGAGACTTCGTTGTGGATTTAGTTTGTATACTATTGAGTGATCTGGACGTGCTTATAGAGGCATGAACTGGTTGAAATACATTTATGTTCATATTAATTGTTGTAATAAATTATGCGATTTTCTACTCTTGATGAGGAAGGGAATGCTGAACTCTTATCTACTAGGCGGCTAAATTGAGAACCAGGATACAATTGATGAGTTGCAGGTTATGCGTGATTTTCCTGAAGTTTTCCCTAATGATATTTCAGATGTACCGCCAGAAAGAGAGGTGGAGTTTTCTATTGATATTGTTCCTGGTACTCGACCCATTTCTGTGGCACGATAGAGAATGTCGACATCTGAATTAGCACAATTGAAGAAACAACTAGAAGACTTATTTGAGAAGAAATTTGTTAGACCAAGTGTATCGCCTTAGGGAGCTTCGATGTTGCTTGTGAAAAAGAAAGACGGTAGTATGAGGCTGTGCGTTGATTACCGATAATTGAATAAAGTGACGATAAAAACAAGTATCCACTTCCAAGAATAGATGATTTGATTTATCAGTTGATGGGTGCACATGTGTTTAGTAAAATTAACTTGAGATCAAGTTATCAACAGACACGAGTCAAAGATGAATTTATTTAGAATACAATTTTCAGAACTCGATATGGACATTATGAGTATCTGGTGATGACATTCGGTGTTACCAATGCGCTAGAATTATTTATGGATTACATGAATCGTATCTTTTGCACTTACTTGGATCGGTTCGAAGTTTTATTCATTGATGATATCTTGATATATTCCAAATCAGAGGAAGAGCATGATGAGCATTTACGAATTATATTGCAAGTGTTGAAAGAGAATAAGTTATATGTGAAGTTGTCTGAGTGTGAATTCTGGTTAGAGAAAGTTTGTTTTCATGGTTATGTTATTTCAGGCGGTGGTATTGTTGTGGATCCATACAAAGTAGATGCATTATTGCAGTGGGAGACTCCAAAGTTGGTTACACAAATTAGAAGATTTATGGGCTTACCTGGTTATTATAGAAGATTCATTGAAGGTTTTTCAAGTTAACACTTCTGCTGACTCAGCTGACTTGTAAAGGCAAAACGTTTGTGTGGGATATCCTGTGTGAAGAAAGTTTTACCCAGCTAAAGAAGAAATTAATGATGGATCCGATTTTGATATTACCTAATCTCAAAGAATCGTTTGTTGTATATTGTGATGCTTCTAAGTATCGTTTAGGTGGTGTACTTATGCAAAATGATAAAGTGGTGGTGTATGCGTCAAGGCAATTTAGAATTTATGAAAGGAATTATCCTACCCACGATTTAGAATTATCCGTAGTGGTATTTGTACTAAAGGTTTGGATACATTATCTTTACGGATCCATATTTGAAGTATTTAGTGACCGCAAAAGTTTGAAGTATATGTTCGACCAGAAGGAATTGAATATAAGGCAGCGAAGATGGTTGGAGCTATTGAAGGAGTATGACTTTGGTTTAAATTACCATTCGGGTAAAGCTAACGATGTGGCAGTTGCTTTAAGTCGGGGAAATTTCTATATATGTCTTCTATGACGGTTAAGGAATTAGAATTGATTGAACAATTTAGAGACATGAGTTTAGTCTGTGACGTGACACCACAAAGTGTAATGTTGGGGATGTTGAAGATTAACAGCGAATTCTTGGATAGTATTAAAGAGGGTCAGAAGATGGATGTAAAGTTGGTAGATTTGTTTGTCGAGAGTAACCAAGCTGAAGATAGCAATTTTAAAGTAGACATGCAAGGTGTGTTGAGATTCTGTAATAGAATTTGTATTTCTGATGATTCTGAGTTGAAAAATATGATTTTGGAGGAAGTCACAGAAGTCACTTAAGTATTTATCCAGGTGCGACTAAAATGTATCAAGACTTGAAAAAGTTATTTTGGTGGTCAGGGATGAAATGAGATGTGGCGAAGTTTGTGTATGCATGTTTGACTTGTCAGAATTCGAAAGTTGAACATCAAAAACCAACAGGATTGATGCAACTGTTGGAAGTTCCAGAATGAAAATGGGATAGTATATCGATGGATTTTGTGACGAGACTGCCAAATACTCCGAAGAGGCATGATGCAATTTACGTGATAATTGACTGTCGCACCCCAAATTTTACCCTGCTATTTTTCTACTTGCATTCTGTTTATATAAAAAAACAGTCATTCACTCATTGCGTTTACATCATTTCGTCGTATTTAAACTGATCAAAAGTCAGTCTAAATCGATATTCGCATCATTTTTAGTTATAAAATACCTGTTATTTTCACTTCATTTATTTTTACCTCTCTGCCTGTTTATCGCATCGCTTTAAATTATTTGTATGTCAATGATATCGATATTTTGGTTTTTTAAACAGACTGTTAAAAGCAATTCAACATTGTGCGAAAATTAGCGGAGAAAATATTTCAAGTTTTCATCTTTTACTCACTGTTTTATAAATTTACGTATCGCGTAGATCATAAAAATGTGCTCTCCGTAATTTTTCGATAAAGTTTGAAGACTCGTTTTTAACTGTAACCATTTTAAAATCGAGTATTCTGTAGTATCATTTTATTTCGATTTTAACCATTTCAATAATTTTTCTTTAATTTACAAGATTCGTAGTTTATTCTAATGTGCTCATATTATTTTTCGGATAATTTATTGTCCGAACTTTTACCATTTTTGACAATTTTAGGTGTCCATTTTTATCTCTAAAAATCAAAACAAAAATATTTTCGGTTAAATTAATATTTGGTCTTTTGGGCTTTGTAGCCCATTTTATGATTAAGGGCATTTTTGGCATTACTAAATATTGTGAAAACCTAATTTTTTAGTATATATATTATGTTAATAAGTTGCAGCAAGAGGGGCAAAAATTGGAAACACAGAGAGGCGGAGAGATCTGTTTAAAATTTGAAATCCAAATTCAATAAAATAAAATCTCCTCACCTTCTTCAACCTTACACCACTATCGTTCTTACATCCTCTCCTTCCGTTACCTCCATAACTAACAGCCAAATCTCCCCTGTTTCCATCTTCCACTCGTCACAAAAAATACTCCCCCTTCCGTCTCCATTCTCTCCGTCTAAACAATCGCCAGAAATTGCACCACCTCCCTCTATTCTCATTGCAACCGCTTCATCCCTTCACTCTCACAACCTCCATAAACACCACTATCGTTCCTTTATCCTCACAGCTCCGTCCCTGTCTCACTATGTTCTCGCCTTCATCTCCATCCTTCCTCCACCGGAACTCCACAAACCCCCTCTCCTCGCCGTCATTTTTCACTCACCACAGACTCCCTTCATCAACCGTAAACCATTGTCGGCCAAACCCTCATTATCGCCGTCAACCGAAACCACCCTTCAAACTCCTTTTGTCGTTGTCTTCCCTCACAAACTCTTCACTACTCTCTTCCACAACCCTGCTTCTTCATTACTCCCTCCGCCGGAACCAGTTGTCTCAATCTCCTGCCATCAGCCTATCGCCACCCTCACTACCGTAACACCCTCTGTCTCACTCACAACCGCCTCTGTCTACTCGGAACAGCTCCCAGCTCATGCCTTCCACGATACTGCTGCCTCCGACGTCAACATTTCGGCGGGCAGTTGGACGAAGATTTAAAGAGAAGTTATCTTAGCAATTAAGAGCCCGTAGATAACTACGGATGAAAAGGGTTCTAATACCTTCCCTTTTCATAATTACATCCCTTACTCAGAATCTATCAAAGGTCTTTCCTATTATTTTCACCTTTCCTTTATTGGATAAAAGACAAGTCGGCAGCGACTCTTGCTATCCGCAACATTTGCGATAAAACGCAAAACAAACAAGTCAGTTCTTCCACCGTGTTACACTCTTCACAGGGGGTATGCCATGAGAGAATACCTCTTGTATCTTGTTGGAACCCAGATATTTGTGGACATCAGTGCCAGTTACACTGACATCATGTACCTTAAGTACTTTGGTGATTTTGAGGTGATCAATGGGTGGAACTGGGGGGCTGACTGCTTGGTTTACATGTATACCAAGTTGGATGGGGGGGGGGGACTAAGCGGAGGACGAGGCAGATCACCGGAAACATGTCTCTCTTGATGGTATAAATTATTTTTCTTAGCGGTCTTTATTAATTAACTTGTTCACCCTAATTCTGAAACTAACTAGTTTAATTTTGTTATTTTAGGGATGGATCCTACAACACTTTCCCCAAATTTTTGGATGGTCACTTTCTGAGGTTTATAGTTTAGAGATGTCGTGTGCCTGTGCATACGAGCCACTCAGAGGGAACCAGGTGACACTTTCGTTCCGAGTTTACTTGGACTGGATGGTGCATGAGGACATTCACTTTTGTGCCTATACCGACCATCGCGATATGATACCGTTTGATGAGGTTTCGCTATTTACAGGTTGGTTGGCCTGTGGGACTCATAAGACTTCTTGATATATTCCCTAGCGGGTGAAGCATTAGTTCGGGTTCACCCATACCATTCCTTAGCATCCTGCTATATGTGCTCCTCCGACAGTGAAGATGAGAGAGATGGATGAGCTGTTTAATGATTTTGAGAATAATCTTGTGCCTGAGGAGGCCAGGAGTACCGTGGCTCCAGATGACTAGAGTTACGCGTACGATTACATGTTGTGGTTCTTCAAGGTGTCCCATCCATAAAAGATACAAGATGCTCCAAGTAACACACCCAGGCCGGTTCATTAGGAGATTCTGGAGGAGAGCAGGCGAGGAGCGATCATGCTCAGGATGTGCTGCCTAGGTGTCATCGTATCATGGAGCTTGCTAGGGATGACATTGACAGAGGGTTGTTTCATGAAGGATCCGATGTCAGAGGATTTTTGGAGGCCATCATGGAGGAGGTTGAGGGTGCCCTGTTATATATGAGACAACGAAGGGATGTCTTGAGGGTGACATATCGGCTCATCATCCGTCATACCCAGTAGTTTAGGTTGATTGTATTTTGACTTTAGTTTTTTTATTTCGTATTGTATCAAATTTGTATTTTTGATACCATTATTATGAAATGCATTTTGGATAACATTTTTTTTGGCTTTTATTAGATTTGTAAATTATAGGTTTTTAATTCGATTTATAAATTGAATAATTTGTTAAATTGCTTATTGACTTAGTTTTATTTTTCTGCTAACTGTCATTGCCCAGAACCGGATGTATACATCCGGTATTGAACCAGATATATACTTTCGGTTTTAACTCAAATATTTCAAGTCAACACTGCTTTGTGATTGGCCAAATTTATGATTTCATCTAAAAAGTTAATTTGATGATTTCACCTTAGAATTTTCCATAATATAAAGATTTGATAGAAAAAATAGTATTCATTTTTCTATTTCTTTTTTCCTCTCTCTCATTCTTCATATTCAAATTCTTATTTTCAACGACTAAGTGATTCTAACTTTTGATATCAAAGTTAAAAATCCAACATTGATTTGATGTTATATTCGATTTCAAGTTATATATATATATATATATATATATATATATATATATATATATATATATATATATATATATATATATATATATATGTGTGTGTGTGTGTGTGTGTCTCAAAGTTAATTTATAATAAATTTCGTTCAATATCTTCAATTAGAGATAAAAATCGGTACAATTCAAAGATTGAAGGATGTTTATGTAAGTCTAAAGTAATTTTTGAAATAGATTGACAAATTATGGTTAGTATTATGATCTCATTTCTTCATGGCTTAGATTTTGGAGTGAATATTTATTATTGTTTGTATCAATGACTTCAATTAAAGTCATAAAATTTAAATTTTAAGTTTTTTGCTCGAATCATTTTTTATTAGTCTTGGATCATGATATTCTCATTTTAATAGATTAATTCAAGTAAATTAAAATAAAATATCTTCTCTGTAACTCATAATCTCATAATTTTAAAATATTTTCAATAGTCTTGAAACTAAAAATAAGAGAACATTTGTACACATTTTATATTGTATCTAAAATTAATTTATCTTCATGACCGTTTCATTAAAATAAACGCGAAAAAATGGATTCCTCTCCCCTAGCCCTCTAGGGTTTGGCGGCTGCTCCCCACCTTTATGGTGGTTTCTTTTTCTCAACTTCATGGTTGTCTCCTCACCTCCTCTATGGAGAGTATCACTCTCTTTCATCAGCTAACCCCATCCATCGGCTTTCCACTTTCATTATCCCGAATCACAACTAGACCCTCTTTCTTCTGAAGCGGCCGCCACCGGAGACACCACCAATGGTTGTTTCAACACCTTCAAAGCTGTCAATCGATAGACCATTCCCAAAGCTCATTCTACTCACGTGGGCACCATCAGAGCCATCATCGGCCTCTCCCATAACTTCGACGACTTTCATCGTTCGTCCAACTCCAAAGCCACCGTGGTTATATATATATATATATATATATATATATATATATATGTGTGTGTGTGTGTGTGTGTGTGTGTGTGTGTGTGTGTGTGTGTGTGTGTGTGTGTGTCAAGTTAATTTATAATAAATTGTGTTCACTATCTTCAAATTGAGGTAAAAATCGGTGCAATTCAAAGATTGAAGGATGTTTATGCAAGTCTAATGTAATTTTTGAAATAGATTGACAAATTATGGTTACTATTATGATCTCATTTCTTCATGGCTTAGATTTTGGAGTGATTATTTATTAGTGTTTGAGTCAATGATTTCAATTAAAGTCAAAAAATTAAATTTTTTATTTGAATCATTTTTTATTAGTCTTGGATCATGATATTCTCATTTTAATAGATTAATTCAAGCACATTTAAATAAAATATTTTCTCTCTAACTCATAATCTCATAATTTTAAAATATTTTCAATATTCTTGAAACTAAAAATAAGAGAACACTTGTACACAATTTATATTGTACCTAAAATTAATTTATCTTCATGACCGTTTCGTTAAAATAAATGCGAAAAAACGGATTCCTCTCTCCTAGCCCTCTAGGGTTTGGCGGCTGCTCCCCACCTTTATGGTGGTTTATTTTTCTCAACTTTATGGTTGTGTCCTCACCTCCTCTATGGAGAGTACAACTCTCTTTCATCGGCTAACCCCATCCATCGACTTTCCCCTTTCACTATCCCGAATCACAACTAAACCCCTCTTTCTTCTGAAGCGGCCGCCACCAGAGACACCACCAACGGTTGATTCCACACCTTCAAAGCTGTCAACCGATAGACCATTCCCAAAGCTCATTCTGCTCACGTGGGCGCCATCGGAGCCACCATCGACCTCTCCCATAACTTCGACGACATTCAACGTTCGCCCAACTCCAAAGCCACCGTGGTTATATATATATATATATATATATATATATATATATATTTGTGTGTGTGTGTGTGTGAAAGTTAATTTATAATAAATTTTTGTTCAGGTAAAAATCGATGCAATTCAAAGATTGAAGGATGTTTATGCAAGTCTAATGTATTTTTTGAAATAGATTGACAAATTATGGTTAGTATCATGATCTCATTTCTTCATGGCTTAGATTTTGGAGTGATCATTTATTAGTGTTTGAATCAATGACTTCAATTAAAGTCAAAAAATTAAATTTTAAATTTTTTGTTTGAATAATTTTTTATTAGTCTTGGATCATGATATTCTCATTTTAATAGATCAATTCAAGCACATTTAGATAAAATATTTTCTCTCTAACTCATAATCTCATAATTTTAAAATATTTTCAATAGTATTGAAACTAAAAATAAGAGAACATTTGTATACAATTTATATTGTATCTAAAATTAGTTTATCTTCATGACTGTTTCGTTAAAATAAATGCGAAAAAACGAATTCATCTCTCCTAGCCCTCTATGGTTTGGCGGATGCTCCCCATCTTTATGGTGGTTTATTTATCTCAACTTCATGGTTGTCTCCTCAACTCCTCTATGGAAAGTATCACTCTCTTTCATTGGCTAGCCCTATCCATCGACTTTCCCCTTTCACTATCCCGAATCACAACTAAACCCCTCTTTCTTCTGAAGCGGCCTCCACCGGATACACCACCAATGGTTGTTTCCACACCTTCAAAGATGTCAACCGATAGCCCATTCCCAAAGCTCATTCTGCTCACGCGGGCGCCATTGGAGCCACCATCAGCCTCTCCCAAAATTTCGACGGCTTTCATCATTCGCCCAACTCCAAAGCCACCATGGTTTACATGCGGTTTACGATTTCTTCCTTCTTTCGATTTAACTAACTTTAGTTTTGTGGTTATTGTTTTGTGTTGTTGTTTTTTGGAACGCATGTTTGTTCCTTTGGGTGTCTTGTATCAGTTTTGTGTGTTTTACTTTAGTTTAACCTATCTTCAGTGGATCTTCAAGGTGTTTGATGTTTTGCTCCAAAGAGGTTTGGATGATGATAATGAGTTTTTGGAAACCTAAGGGTTATTTCTAACCATTTTCTTTCTTCCTTCCAAAAAAGACTTCTTTTAGAGATGGTGAGTTTTTTCAAGAAAGAGAACCGGTACAATCGAATTGCGCGTGATAAAGCCAAAGAAATGATCTGTAACTGGATAGATTCAAAGATTATGGTTCCTAAACTAATTTATATTTTATGGAAGATTTTGATTGGTTTCTAGGTTTAAGAGCTTGGATTGGTATTACTCTTTTAAATTCTATTCTCTCACAGTTTATCTTGTTCCAACTCTTTGTAAGATTAGCTATTAGTGTTGTTTTTAGTTTGAGAATGGAAAATACCCTCACTCAATGGTTATCATGTTGCTTGTACTCCTTATGTTTTCTCTTTTGAATGAAGTTGTTTTCTGTAAATAAAAAAAAAAAACAATGTATCTTCATTCTCTAGCAAATCACCATTTTTTAATGAGTTTCTCAACTTTGAGGGAGTGTGAGATCTTTTGAGAGAAGGTTTATTACAAGTTATTTTTTTATTAAGTTCGAGTTTAAAATAAAATATATATGTTATGATCGCGTAGATGTCAAAGAAATTTTTTTCTCCATTGATAAGTTTGGTAGAATAAGTGGATTCATATACTTGTATGTATAATTAAGAAGCGGTTCAAGATGATAAATTTCATGGATAGAAAGATTTAAGAAGCAGGTGGTTAGATTTGATGATAACATGGTTTTGATGGCAACAACACGTGTATAAACAACACTTAAAGTTGTTTGGATGATAATAATGCATGAATTCAAACAATTAATAAAGTTAGCTCAAGCGGTCAAAGATGCATAAGCTAGTTATGATAAGAAGCCAAGTGGGGGAGGTGCTCCTGATGCGATTAAGTGTTTTAATTATGGTGTCAAAGTGTTGGAATTTAAGAGGGGTTTTCAAAACAAAAGTTGATCCTCTTAGCAGAACAATCCCGATGAACGAATCTTGATTAAACCATTAATCACAAATCAAACTCGTAGAAATAAGGATTCAAGAATTACCTCTTGAAGTGTGTTTTCTCTTATGATCATGAACGACGGAAATTATCGGCGTCTCTACGTAGTCGACGCGAGTGCAAAGTGGAAGGTGGTGCTAACTATTTCTTATTCTCTTGAGAATTGACAATTGACGATCAACATTGCAAGGAAAATCGCTTCTCTATTTATAGAGATCTACTAAAACCCTAATGTCTTGTTTTGGGCTTTTCCACAATATGCCCAAACTTATTTAATTAAACAATTTTAATTAAACAAATATTAATCATATTTAATCAAACTCTTTTAATAAAATAAAATAAAATATTAATTAAATTAAATCATATTTAATTTAATCAACTGTCAATTCTCATTTATTTAATTAAATCACATTTAATCAAATAATTTCATGTGTTAATATATTAAACAATTTAAATACTATTAACACATAATTAAATTAAATCCTATTTAATTTAATCGTCCATTCCACTATCATACTCTATGTGTGTGACCCTGTAGGTTCTCGTAACATTCACAATAATATTAAATCACCTATTTAATATTATAAACAATGAGCGGTATCTAGCAACACATCATTGCTACCCAAGTGACGAGAATGTCATGTGATCTGACATAACATTTTTGTGATAATGATTATGTGTATAATTACCCTTTTGCCCTTATATCTATATTGAACACAAGACATAGAATGTGTCACCCTTGTATAGTTCAATATTTTATTCCTTGATCCCTGAGTATACTTGATAACAACAAATAAGCTCAATATCTCATATTGACTTATTTGATCATGACCATGCATTTTATAGTCATACTCTATCAAGGGGCCCATATATATTACTCTCGTATATGTAGGAGGGGAAAATCCCATCTAGGTCACTCATGTCCCTCAACATGATTTGTAAAGTACCCATAAACCATCTTTATAGTCATCCTGTTACGAATAATATTTGATTGGCAATAAAGTACTCGACTCCACATCTAGGGTCCATAGTGGTTTCAGGTCGAAGGGTGGTATGCACCACTACCACTATAAAAATAACTTATGACACTTACATAACAAACTATGTATTATTCTCATGGTGGGTCAATCCAGTATAAATATTACTCCTAATATTTATACCTACATGAAGACTTGATATCTCATATCCATGACTTGATATCTCATATCCATGGCTTGTGTGACACTTACATAACAAACTATGCATTATTGTTGTCCTATTTGACAGTAAAGCTTGACTATAGATACTTTAAGAATAATGTCCTTATGTTTGAAGTGGAGTTTCCTACTATGGATGATAGTAATAGTGAGAGAATGGTTACAGAGATCTCTAATTATCATTTGACTCATGATAAAGTAAGGAGGGCTATTGTAGCATATCAAGGAGACGATTATGCTTGCCTTGAATATTATGTTTTAATGTGGCTGAAGGTCTGCAAAATAAAAGAATAAAAACCTCATGGGAGACATTTGAAAAACATGTGGAGTCAAGAGTGTTTGAAAAATCATACTTGTAGGCTTGTTAAATTAATTAAGAAGAAAAATGTAATTGGAAACAAGTGGATGCAAGTTGAGAGATCAAGATTCAAGGGTTATTTACATTTGATCAAGGTTATTGATTTGAGCTTCAACATAGTAGAGATCAGTGATGTTGTTGATTGTTAAATTGGTTTCAA
This sequence comes from Vicia sativa, assembly GCA_021764765.1. NCBI lineage: Eukaryota > Viridiplantae > Streptophyta > Magnoliopsida > Fabales > Fabaceae > Vicia > Vicia sativa. The sequence continues at coordinate 7,971,256 of CM038793.1, forward strand.
CACGATTTAAAGTCAAGGTGGAGATTATTGTAAATGTGCATTAAAACCTTTGTTGATGAAGACAAAGAAAATATATTTTGGAGGTTTCATTTACCGCAAAAATCATAAGTTTTAGAAAGTTTGACGAAAAGTAAAAAAAAAAATATATTTGTCGGTAAATAGTGTCATCCGTACAGATGAATAGTGCTGTCAGGTTTTCGGGCTTTTTCGGTTCGGTCCATGAATCCATGTACAACAGGATTGTGAATTTGAGATTTTTTGTTGGATATTTGTTATTATAAATATATATCTCTTATATGCTTGAAGGTTTGACAATCTTAGAGCTTACACTAAGAAGGAAGAACAAGGGTTTAAAGACATAGCACATGATTTTGGCTATTCTCAAGGAAAACTTTAGAAAGACAAAGGTTTTGAAAATCTTTGGGGTTATATAAGGTTATTGGGAATTGGGAAATACTTTTTTATACTTTGGGTTTGAGTTATTCATATAGTGAAGATTGAAGAGGTTGGAAAATACTTGGGTAGAAAATATGGTAATTTTTGAGCACCTTCATGGTTGTTCTTGGGAACCTGAAGGCGAAGAGTATTTTCTTGTAACCCATCTGTAATCTCTTGTAAGAACTTTCTGAGTATAGTGAATTGAAGAGCTTCTATATCCCCCAAAGTAAATCATTAGATTGAACTGGGTAAATAAGCTTTCATATTTTTCTTGCGTTATTTTGTTATATTACTTTTGTACAAATTATTATTGATGAAGACCATTTATTTTAGTTACTACTATTCTTTGTCTCACAAATTGATATTGAATTCTGTCGTAATTGTTGCACCCAAAATTTGCTCTCTTCATTGTTCAATAAATAATTGGCTTAAACTTAATCTATAGGTGCATTGCATACATATAATTCATTGTTCGTATGGTGATGAGATTCAGAGCGCCTCAATTTGTGGAAGAAACTATGCGTTTCGGTCCTTTCAGAGTATTTCGAGCCAGAAGTCGATATGTTTCGGTTCGTATGCTTGAGGCAAGATTTTCTGGTCGGAAAGTCTTCTCGGGTTCGTTTTATAAGCTTTGGAATCGTCTCAATATATTCCCTAGCTTATCCGTCCAGATCGAGAGCCATTTCATCAAAGAAGAACTTTTACGGTTCATTTCTTAATAAAGTGAATTTGGGGTTTTTGGTGCGTTTTGGACGCGCTGGAGTTCATATCTCTCAGTTCATTGGGTATTTTCTGAAGATTTTTGGCTGGCGATTCCTTCTCAATATTATCTACAACTTTCATTCACAGATCAGAAGCCAATTTTGTGAAGAAAGTCTCCAAAGAATTCAATCTTTCAAGTGGGATAAACTGAATTTTATGGCTGAACCGTGTTCTCGATACACTAAAAAATTCTTAACACCTGGCTGGAAAATTGAAACTGAGCAGAGCCAGTGTCTAAAATTCTGTCTCGAAGTCCTCTACGACTTTCATTCACAAGCCGAGAGCTGATTTCTTACCAATCAAAACCAGAATTTTATTCTTTGAAGGTGAATTTGAGACGAACCGAGCACTTTTCATCTGACGTGCGACGTTCAAAAAATCATATCTCACTCGATCTTTATTGAAACGCGATGGGACTGGTGTCAAAAGTTCACAAATTCTGTTGGCTTCGATGTTCATTCACATCCCGAGTTTGGATTTTGATCAGAAGGTCCTCGTTCGAGGCAATTTCCCTGAGTGGCGCAATAAAAATTCTGCATGTGTCAGATGCTTGTAAAGTGTGTTGAATCTTCGAAATTTCATATCTCATCAACCATTCATCCAATTGAGTCCACATTTTGACTCTTGCAAGCAATTTTTCGTTCCGGACATTTTTCGTGAAGAGTCCGAGTTCAAACTTTGCACGTTTCTCGATGTTTTGGGCTGTTGACTAAAATAATTCGGATAATCGCGATTTGGACATAATTTTGGATCCAAGGCACTCTAAAGTCAAAAGTGAGCACATATAAATAAAATTTTCCTCTCACAAATTAGAGGAGGAGAATCATTTGTTAAATTTCACCTTCTAAAGTTCATTTTTCTCTCAAAATCTCAAGAACAAAAATCACATAAAGAGAAGCTTCTCTTCAAGCCAAAAGAAGCTCTTCCCTCTTCTCCTCCACAAGCCTCTGCGGACATCCCTCCCTCGCCGCCTGCACCACCGTCGAGCAGCCTCCAATCGGCCGATCCTCCTCATGCCACCGTCCGATCACTTTTTTGACAGCCAACCGCCCTCCGCCTTGACCGATCTCTTCCGATCTCTTTCACTTCCGGCCGCGCAAAGCTCTTCTGTTCCGTCCTTCTCCTCGCGTAACCGACTCCCTTACCCGATCTCTCGGTCGTAAGACCGTGATTTCTCCCTTTCAGATTTACTCGATCTTTATCTTTCTCCTTAAGTGAGATAAAAAAACGTTCGATGACGACTTCATTGATATTCTATAAGATGAGTTTGTCCAATTTCTTTAGTAATTAACAAGATTCACAACTCCTTTTAATTTATGAATATGATGTTACAATAGATAATTTTCCTCCTCTATTTTAGGTAAAACAAAATGTGAAACCAATAAATTAAAATAATTTAATAATATATATTTTATCTCTTTAATTTAATCTAGATAATTATTACTTTCTTCTCTTTTTATTTTGAACTAATCATAATCAAAATGCCTAGCATTTTTCCTTTTCAAGATTGTAAATTAATTCATGTGTTAAAGATGTATATAGGAATTCATTAATATTATTTATTTATTTATTTATTATAATATTTTTAATAGTAAAATGTTAATAAATTAGAGTAATTTATTTTAACACGGGTTTTAAAAGAGATGCATTAGTTATACACTATCATTTAATAATTTTTTTTTTAGTGTGTCGTTTAATATTTTTTATTAATTTAATTTAATTTGACAAATTCATAATCGTAATTAGTTGGGAGTGTAAAATTTTTTACATGAATATATTTTTTTTCTTTTAACATTTTGATACATAGTATCATCAAAGTTTTGTAATGATAAATATTATATTTATTAAAATTTTAAAATATGGATTAATATATTAGTAAAATATTAGTATTCTGGACTGGACTAGATCCATTCAAATTGGACTTTACATCCAAAGCAAAATTATATATGACACATATATATTTAAGCATGACACTCCTACACATATGATAAAATGACTAAAATACTTTTAAAAACATGTAAAAGCGTACAACTAAAATCAAAATGTTCAAAATACTTTGTAATATTTCAAATCTATATAAAAATTTAAGTCAATAGATAATAAACACCATATATATTTAATTAATGAAAATCTTAGTTATTTGATTATAATTTGGATGTAAATGAACATATCTATGTATATTAAACCATCTAAAATTATGAATAATTGAAGTTTAACATTGTGAGATTAGAAGTGTTATTAATGTTGAACTTAACACTTAGTTAAATCAATACCGTTACGTTTTGTTTTGAGTAGAAAAATGCACCGGAAATTTTGCAACAAAGTTTACTTTTTGTAAACATTCAAATTACAGGTTTCAGATGCAAGATTAATGAGATTCATTAGGTTGAATTTTAATATTAGAGTATCTAAATCCGAATGTGTATGTATTAAACTATTTTTACATTTAATTTGCAATTTATTTTAAGTGTAAGATGCAATCTAGTGTAAGAATTGGATATTAATTATTAAAACTTGATTTCAAATTTATGATCTATTGTATTTGTTAATAATAGTTTTAGTGAATTTCTTAATCCGAATTAAATTTTATGAATTTTCGAAAATGTTTTTAGAAAATCGGAAGTAAACTTCTGGTGCGCACTGCTTTCTAAAATATTTGAGTGAAAATTAGAAGTATGTCTCTAGTTCCATACCGGAAGTATACATCCGATTCTGGACATGAACTAAACAAATAACCAATTTAACAAACTATTCAATTCATAAATCGAATTAAGACTTGCAATTTTTAAATCGAATAATAGCCCAAAAATATTATCCACAATGCATTTCATAATAATGGTATTCAAAATACAAATTCCATACAATACGAAATAAAAAAATTAAAGTCAAAATACAATCAAACTAAACTACTACGTATGGCGGATGATGAGTCAGCCTGTCACCCTCAAGGCGTCCCTTCGTTGTCTCTTGTATACCAGGGCACCCACATCCTCCGCTATGATGGCCTCCAAAACTCCTCTGACATCGGACCCGTCAGGAAACATCCATCTGTTAATGCCATCCCTAGCAAGCTCCATGATACGGCGACACCTAGGCATCACGTCCCGGGCACGATCCCTCCTCGCCCGCTCCTCCTTCAGGATTTCCTGATGAACCGACCTGAGTGGGTTCCCTGGAGCATCCTACATCATGTATGGATGAGAAACCCTGAAGAACCACAACATGTAACCGTACGCGTAACTCCAGTCGTCTGGAGCCACGATACTCCTAGCCTCCTCATGTACAAAATGATTCTCAAAATCATCAAAAATCATCCATCTCCCTCCTCTTCACTATTGGAGGGGCAGATACAACAGGATGTCGAGGAATGGTCTGGGTATGCCCGAACTGGCGCATCACTTGCTCTTGCATATAAGCAGCAGTCTCAAAATAATTTATATCGTCAACAGAGACATGCTACCGGTGATCTGCATCGTCCTCCACTTAGTCCCTTCAGTCAACTTGGTATACAAGTAAATCAAGCAGGCAGCCCCCCAATTCCACCCATTAATCGCATCAAAATCAACAAAGAAACTAAGGTACATGATGTTAGTGTAAGTAGCATTGGTGTCCACAAACATTTAGGTGCCAACAAGATACAAGAAGTATGCCATCATGGCATACCCCTGTGAAGGGTAACCTGCTCGGGATCACCATCAGCAGCTGTAGCAAGCGCAGACTCATCTGTAAAAACCTCATTTAGCCAACTATATCACACGTGGCAACCACGTGTCTTATCAACCTCCGCCAGGGCAAACCTATCAACCAGCAAAGTAATGGCCTCGTCTTTCTCCAACTTCTGGTGATTTAGAAACCACCCTCTGATCGACAGGTGAAGCAGACACGCGACGTCATCGAGTGTGATCGTCATCTCGCCATATGGTAGATGAAACGAAGACGTCTCCTCGTGCTACCTCTCTACAAAAGCGTTAATCATCCCCTAGTTGACCACACGATATCCATAGAGGGTCAAATCATGTAACCCTGTAATGCGTAGAAGAACATCAAACTATGGCTCGAGAGGGGGAATAAGCCTACTGATCTTTCTTCCATGGCTTATGACCTTCACTGTATCGCGATCCTGCAAAAACAATTTAGTGTTAGAATACATAATAATATTCATAACTATAATATAAATATAAATTTCATAGCTCTCCATCCCATATATGTCTAGCCACATGGGTGGGATAAAGAGCGAGCAGAGATAAGTCAGAAGGTCCCCCTCCAAAGATTTGAGAAACATGGGGAGTCGCCGATGCCTCTGGTGGCACTAGTTCCAGCGGTAACTCGGGTGGCACTGGTGCCTCAGGTGTAGCATCAGGTCTCACCTCAGATGGCCCCGCCTATGAGGCAGATAAAGATCTCGTCTCAAAAATCCGCGGTGAAGAGGATGTGCGTCCGCGGTAGGACGGAGGAAGTGAGGGATGGACTGGAGACTCCCTTATGCTACGGGAGGAAGTTGTAGAAGGTGTAGCATCGGAACCAGAAGAATGTGCATCTGAGTTAGCCTGTTCTGATATCAATTGAGCCTATAATGTGTAATGCCCCAGACTGGCTTCGGGATTATCGATCGGCCCCACAAACCAACACGAGTCTTTTCAGAATGCTTTGGCCTCATTCGCATACTTTCCGAGAAACTTCTCAGAAGGTCACCCATCCCAATACTACTGCAAGCCACGCATGTTTTACTGTGGAGTTCTTATGGAACAGGCTCCCGAAAAGAAGACGCATCTTGTTGGTATAGGTAGTACCAATTAATCCTTATAAGCCCCCTTCAACCATGCAGTCTCATACCTGCATAGCCTCGGGATCCCTCTCATTCCGATGTGGCGACCACTCTTATCCCTCTTCGACCTCGAGTTACATGTTGTGTAACCATCCCTCCTTCTTTGGCCTCGGGTGTTAAATGCCCACCAGCTTCCGCATGGTTCATCCTCAAACCACATCGTACTGGGAGAGGTCTAGCTCTGATGCCATTTTAAAATCAACAATTACTTTTCATGTATCAACATAGTTATTCAACAATAAAACCAAAACAACTAAACAACTAGCGCTCATCCCCTGAGTGTTACGTATTAGAGCGACTACCCGACTCAAACTAACAGCAACTAAATCTTCCTTCTTCTAATACATGCACGTTACCCACGTAGAGACAACATCACAACAGAAGGGGTGAGATATCAACCAATATAAGCAGGTGTATGATAAATAGTATATTGGATCAGAATCATACAAATGTCACCACTTCATAACAACAACTATACAACAACCAACAAACCACTTAGTAACAACAACAAGACACTTATTCAATCAACGTAACAACTTAATCATCACAACTTAATAACAATAACAACTTATATTAACAACAACTTACAACAATAGCAACAACAACTTATAACAACGGAAACTTACAACAACAACAACTTATAACAATAACAACATTACAACTACAATCAATAAACAACGAATAATAACAATAGTTTTAACATTCGACTCAATATGCGACTAAACTATGCAAATGCATGTGGTACCATCGGAGTAGAACTCCCAACATAATCAGCTGCCAGTTTACCGAGGCATCAAGGCGTAAGCCTTCAACGTAATCATTTTGCCAATATAGGCCAACGTAATCATCTTGCCAATCCAGGCCAACGTAATCATGCTATGCTATGCATGCGACAACAACCACAACATCAACTCAATCAACAACGGAAACACATCGGCAACACAACGACGACAACTTAACAACGATTCAACATTGGCTCAAGGCCTACAACATAATCATATCAACGTAATCAATATATACACAACGATATCTCGCAACAACAACACATTCAACAATCAACACCAAACAACTCAACATTAGTCACAAGACTTATAATTAACAATGTCCATCAATCGGACGAATCAACTTACCCAGTTGTACCTACAAGTCAGCGTATTCAACACAATTTTGACAAAATAAACAAACCACAATTTTCTACTAACTTATCTTAGTTACCCCGACAAATTTCAATTAATTCCGGACAACTAATTATACCACATTAACTCTACTAATCGGTATTGTTCTTATTTTTTTTTTTGGCTTATCACCACCGGTATAGTCCGGTTCGGGAGTCAGTTCTGGCATTGTTCCTGCTTATTTTCATTATGCTACTAAATTAATTCTAGACCTGCTACTCACAAGTACGTACCTACTCTGTATTTTATTACTGAATCTACTTTCAAAATACGCTACTACAGGAACACCACCTTGTGAATTAACTAGGACCAATTAATAAACTTGCTACTAAATTATGTACTAATTTAATTAAATATAACAAAACTATTATATTTTCTACTACTAACGCGTATAATATATTGCTGTCATAAACTCATCTGACCGCCTGTTAATTTATTTCATCTAATATACTACTACTTGCATTTACTTAATTAAATATACTGTGTGTTACTGATTAATTCCTCGTAAAAACCAACAGAAAATAAAACAATCGAAAACAGACAAAAACAAGAAAGACAACAGAATTTATCACCTACAAATTCACAATTTACAACAAATATGTAACACATTGAATCAACCAAAATAATCACTAAATTATTAATATTAATACTATTATTACTAATATTAATTATACTATTATTATACTCTTATTATTATACTAATATTATTGTTACTACAAAGGAGTAACATGGACATGGTTATTAACAAGTGGCGCTACAGTGAACATGATTATTAGTAGGATCCGCTACAGTATAGTAACATAAATAGATTAGCAACTAACACATGTTGTATAGCAGAAGAAAACCATGGTTACTAAAAAGAAACGTGTATAAACAAATAAGCAACTGACACAACACAAATATATATCATCATATATATATATATATATATATATATATATATATATATATATATATATATATATATATATATATATATATATATATATATATTATTATATATTATTATTATTATTATCATACTAATGAAAAGTACTTAGGAGTACAAAAATTGATTCATAAATGCCACATGTGACCTACAGTAACAATTAGCACGTGGTCTCATAGCCAGTGTCGTTCGGCAGCTCTTCATTGTGTCTCCCTATTCGGCAGGACTCCTTTTTTAAGTGTGTCGTTCGACACACTTCCTGTGTCACTAGGGTGTGTCGTTCTGTGCATTTTTTCTATAATTTATTTAATTTCAGTTTTCTTTGACGTATCGTTTTTCAGTTGCAAATTCTTCATAACAGAATAACTTATTTTTTATCTTTGCACAGACAGAATTATCATTCGGTTCAACAATTATTCAAATTCACAGTTAATACATCAACGACCAATCAACACAGTTAACAACAATCAACACAACAACAATTTAATTCCAGAAATTCACACAACATAGAAACACAATCAACTCCATGGCAAATTCGTACACCCAACCCATATACAGTCCGTCATATACCCGGTTATAGAGATTGAACCTCACCCTTACCTTGGATTGACGATCTCTCTATAATTTTCGGTCGAATCCAATTTAGCTTTCCGGTATACAATTTCTTTCCGACGACAGTTTCCTCCAGAACCCTTATTCCTCTTTTCTTCTTCCAATTCTTTTTTCCCACGTACTGCTATTTTCCTTCTCTCATCCAAAAACTCAATCCTTCTTATTTGCAACTTAACTAATATAATACACTATTATTCTTATTGGGCATAACATTTGCACCCCACATTTTCTACCAACAACCTTAATTAAACCCAACAATTATAATAATAATTATTTCAATAAAATAATATTATTTTTAATATTATTTCTCCGATTAAATCGACTATTACTCAACTATCAACTTAACCGCTCAACCAACATATTAATTCAATACTGCCTCTTATAATAATTTCGATAATTTCCGGCTTCGACTAATTCCAAAAATAATTTCGTATATAATTTAATTAAATAGTTAATTAAATTTGGGACGTTACAACTCCCCACTTAGGATATTTTCGTCCTCGAAAATCTATCCGACACAACCGTCATCAACTTCGCTTCCGACTCTCCGATCCTCAATTGCGTTTGGCAACACTCCGACTACTACTTTTTCGATACTACAACAACTCAACATGGTTAAATCCAACATGCATATGTTACTTTTCCAATACTCTTGCTACATACCCATCACTACTTCAATGATACCTGGGAACATCAACTTACAAAGTAGTAATAGCTACCACTCAGATTGATCGTCAAAAACAATTTACAACTAGTGTTATAATGACTCATAATGATATAAGTTACAAAAAGCAACACATTAAAACCTTATTTAACTAATTTCAATAGAAATTACATAAATTCTAAAAATTTCTTAAATCACTTACTTGATTGATTGAAGATGGTTGTTGCTTGGTTGATTCTGTTAGTTGTTGTATTTATTCAATGTTTGATGGTTTGAAAAAAAATTGATTTTGAGAGAAAGGGTTGAAATTAGAGTTTGAGAGAGTTTGAGTGTGTTTTTTGAAAAGCTTGTTATTATTGGGAGGGGAAGAGGTTCCAGCATCCTTAAAATGCGTTTAGGAACCAGAAATATACTTACGGTTTGGAACCAGAGGTATACTTCCGGTTTACACCAAACTCTTTTCAATGTGATTTGCATGATATAGAGTGTGAACTGGAAGTTTAGTTTCGGTTTCTATGAGCATTATTGGAAATTCATGTGGTGCGTTAGAAGAGTATGAGGTGGAATAAGAAATCCACATAGTTTTATGGGTCATGCTAACGAGTGTCCTAGGGGCACTCTTTAAGAATTCTAAATAAAGAAAGCATTGTATTAAATGCAAGTCTTTTTAAATTAAAGGCTTAAATAGTTTTTTGGTCTATGTTGGTTAGTGTGTTTTTTATTTTCGTCCATGTAATTTATTTTTCTTAGAAACGATCCCTGATTGTTAAAATCCCTTTGTTTTAGTCACTAAAATCAAAATCCACAGGAAAATCTGCAGGTTTCCTGCGGAATTAACTTTGTATTTTCTTGCGGATTTTGGTTTTAGGAACTAAAACCAAAAGAATTTTAACATTCAGGATCATTTTCAAGAAAAACAAACTACATGAACGAAAATAAAAAAACACGCCAATTTACAGAGACCAAAAAACTATTTAAACTTAAATTAAAATATATCTTTTATTTTAAAAAAATATCAATTATTTTAATTTCAAATGCATTAAATACAAGTGTTTTAAAACAAAAATATTCCTTCTATAAATTCTTATAGAGTGCCCCTCGTTAGCATTTCCATAATTTTATAACTGTAACATTTATAGTAAAATCTAAATGAGCGGTTTTCCAACACTTATTAGTGTGTCTTTGATATATGATATTATTATTTTTATCTACACAATTCATTAGGAACAACTCCAATGGATACTGAAATTTTGAACTCGGGTAACATTGTTAGACCTCAAAACAAAACAAAGGCCGTGAACTTTCTTGAAAGCTCGAACAAGATTGATGGACCTTAAAACAAAACAAAGGTTGTGAGGAACCCCACTTGACGACATTGCCAAGTGTTACTACCAAAGGAAACAGACTTAATGGAAGAAGAATTAAGAAACCTCTATGAAGGAACAAATGTTACTTTGCTAAGGTTTAAAATTATATGTAAATTATCTTCTATTTTATTTTATTTTATTTTATTTTTAGTCTCTTTATTATAATTCTTTGGTAGTTTTAGTTTGTTAACTTTTTTATGTAATTAAATTTTATAATTGCTATTTTGAATTATATTTTTTCTTTTCCATTTTTTTTTAAAATTTATTATGGTATTTGCCAAGGTTTAAATTTTTATGTAAATTATTTTTTATGCTATTTAATTTTGAATATCTTTATTATATTTCTTTGGTAATTTTAGTTTGTTAATTTTTTAATGCAATTAAATTTTATGATCCCTATTTTGAATATTTTTCCAACGCAGTACGCAACTTTTCGCTTTCAAATTCTCAACTTTTGCCTGAATCATTTTTTCGGATTTTCGATCCATTAGGATACCTTTTTTTTTGCCTAAGCTTCCTTTTTAGATTTTCAACTTAGTGGATTTATTCAATTATTTTTAATTTATTCATTTTCTTTTTTATCCTTAATTTTTTTCCGAACCTTTTTCTTTTTGTGATTCGTCAGGATGTCCATTTTGGCCTAAGTCATCGACTTAGCAGGTCTATTTTTTATGCAAAGTATATTTTGTCTGCTTCTGAGTTAACATGGAGTGGAAAATCTTCACCGTTAATAGTTGCAAGCATCATGGATCCTCTAGAGAAAACCTTCTTTACAACTTATGAACCTTCATAATTTGGAGCCCACTTGCCCCTAACATCTGTGTTATTAGGAGGCAGGATCCTTCTTAACACCAGGTCACCAACTTGGAAGTTCTGAGGACACACCTTTCTATCAAAAGTCTGCTCCATCCTTATTTGATACAACTGCTCGTGGAAAATAGTTGTCAATCTTTTCTCATAAATAAGGTTCAATTGATCAAGCTTATTTTCAACCCATTCAACTACATCAAGCTTGTGATTTATGGAAAAAAAAATAGAATAATTTCTTTCAAAGGAGCTATTTAAAATAAATCTGAAAAGAAAAAAAATAGTAAAAATGGTTTTAAGACAAAAAACAAAATAAAATCACAAAAACTAGCTGTGTGGCGTGTGGTGATTGGTTAGAATTCAAATCTTCCCACCAAAGTGCGCAAAAAGGTGCATCGTCTTCATCCTTGAGATGATTTTTACAGATTCATGAACTCCGAGTTTTAAGTTCAAATAAAACACGTTTGTTCTTCTACTCATGTTATTGTTCATTACTCTCTGCATTAGAGCTATTGATCAGCTCTAAGTAGAGAGAATTTGCTCAAAAATACATAGAAACTCTATTGCTTCAAAGTAAAATTAAATGATAAATACGAAGAATAAATTTCGGGTAAATGAGGGCTTTGAATCAGTAAATCAAGACGAAGAGTGTGGTAACTTGTTTATTCAAAAATTTAACTTGTATCTACCTTTCAAGTTGAAGCTTCGAAGGTTAAAAATGGTGAAATTGGGTTGAAGGTTGCAGGAGGTTGCAAGCTTTTGCAATGGTTCACTTAGCATCAGATGATGTCGATGAGTGATTTTGGGCAGATATTTGAAGTTAAAACAAGCGTAAAATGAAATAAGGGTTTCTTGTTTTTGAAACTTTTCGTGAGTAAAAAAGGTAGTGGTTTGGTGGTTGTTCAAGCTTGCAAATGAAGGGTCATGTATAAAAATGCAGAGCTCATGGCACCATGTTAGAGCTTAGGTCAAATGAGATTCACTTGTGCGTTTTAAAATTTTCTTTAGGCCAAATGATCTGCTCATCATGAAGAATCAAATGCAAAAAGAATCACATCAAAGGATGTTTGATTTGAAAATGCCAATAATAAGCTCAGGTCATGACCTGAATTCTAGGTCATGTAATAGGTCAAACCAGGTTTTGGACCAACTTGTGTGTACACGTGGGCATCTTGTCCAATTCTCAAATTGAGGTACTTCAAAGAAAATTGATGTTTGACCCTTGAAACAAAGTTGTAGGGGAGGTCAAATGTGATATTTGGCTCGAAGTAGATTCCAAAAATGTTGAAAAATGAGAGAGTTATGGTGTTTAAACCAAATGGCATGCCATACTTAATTTTAGGTAAACCAAACATGCACCAACTTGTGATTTTTTCTATTTTCTTGCATCCAAAGGTCCAACAATGAATGCTTGAATACCAATTCAAGGAATCTTGATTATCCCTTGATAATTGCTTAAGAATTGAGTATAGGTGGCATGGAAATAAACACATGAACCATACTTGAACCAAATTTGAAATCATGCACCAAACTTAAGCTTCCTTTCATTAAATGATGTTGAATAAAGATTTACATGAATATGGCCTAAGATTATAGGTCATGCCTTGAAGTAAAAGCTCTTGTGTTCCACTTGTTGACCTAAACTTTGACCTTGGAAACCAAAACCCTAATTTAGAAACCAAGTTTGATCCTTTGATTGAAAGTCCCTACCTTGTACAAAAAGAAAATAAAACAACACATATTTTTGTATTTTGAATAAGGTTAGTAAAGTTAACATGTAAACAAACATGGAGGCAAAATGAAACACAAATGGTGCTTGGTAATCTCCCACAAAAATTGAACAAAAGGGGTAGAGGTTACGAGGAAGTCATGCTTGTGATCTTATATTAGATGCAAATGATGTGATAGGTGGAATTTTTGGATTAAAAATTAGGTTATGACACAAGAGACTCATCACATGTTTAGATAAATAGTACATACACCTCAAATTTCCAAACAAGATATTTTAGATAAATAGTAAATAGCTTGTCACTTCCAAGGAACTTTTTAGTGGCAGTACATGCACCTCAAATTTCCAAAGAAGTCATTTCCACCTTTTCTAGTGTTGCTCTACACATTCTTGTATCATTTTCTCAAACACCTCATATGCGAAAGATTTCAATGGCTTTCACTGGGTTTCATTACATTGAATATCGACGTGTTTCATGTGTTTGAGTATGTTTTAAACGGCTAGGAAGTTTCTAAATAATTTGGTTTGTGTTTAGTTATGTGTGATTGTATTCATATGTGCAATGAAGGATAACAAGATGAACATAAAAGAAAATTACTAAATTTAAGGAGGTTTTAAACCCCCCACAATCTACTGCATTTTCTTGCAGTCAATCAAACTATTGATATTAAGTCACGTGGCATGATATGTGGTGTGTCATGTCAACTTCCGTTAGAGAAAATAGACAGTAGGGACTAAAATTAGAAACGAAAAACTTTATAAGAATCATTATTCAGAAGAAAAAAAGTTATAGGGACTAAAACTAAATTTGAGTTATTTATAAGAACGAAAAACATATTTAATCTTTTTTTAAATAATTTTATATTCTAAAACATATGAAAATAAGGATCTGGATCCTCTGTAGCATTTTTTCTACTACCCTCTCTTCTGCATCAATTTTAGCCATTGAATTTCATTAAACGAATATTAGTTTTTTAAAATATTATTTTATATTATCTTTTAACCATTAGTTTTGAGGCTCGATAGTAAGTTGAACACATAAAACAAGAGAAGATCTATTCTTCTAAAGTCACTTGAATCATCACCTGATGATGATTTTGGACTCTCCAACAATAACATAATCTATTCACCTTTCAAATTTCATAGGATGTGGAAGAATAGTCATTGAGAACTAGTGGAGTAACCAAACTATTGGTTGTCCTATGTTCATTCTTAAGCCAATTTTTAGAAACTCTACTATTGGAGTAACCAAATTACTAGTGGAGTAACCAAATTATTGGCTGTCCTATGTTCATTCTCTTTGCATTTTGACTCACCAACAATTGGAGACACTATTCCCTTCATAAAATTGGAACTTGCTCATTTGGACGCTTTTGGATTTAATAACGCTTGTGAATGTCAAGTGTTGTGACTTCACTCATAATGAATTATTTCTCAATTTGCTCTTATCAATAGAATCAAAGATTGTATTAATTCTCTTACATCTTATATAAAACATTTAATTTGAAATCAATGTATCTTCAAAGAGCTAGCTATCTTTTAAATATGTTTACGCCGCCAATGCAACTCATAATCAATTTGTTGAATGAGGGAAGAAAATTTGGTCTAATGTGACTTTGTTTTTCAAAACCTTAGTAATTTAGAAAATTCTTTATAAGATGATCTGCCTCCTTATGACAATTTTAAAAAGAGAGAGTTTCTTATAGTGTCTTGATGCAATTATTAACTCAAATGAGATTGCTTTAAGAGAAATCAACACGAAGTTTGAAGAAACCTCAAATCCTCTAAAAATAACGAGTTTATTTGGATGAAACATTTTAATAAAAGAAATTAATTTTTTAAAATAATTTAAAATAATTTGATCAAAATCTTTTGTTTGAATAAATAATAATATGAAAAATTGTTAAAATAATGTAAATTTATGAAACATTTTATTCAAGTCAAATTTAAAAATATCAAATGACATCAAAAAAATAAAGAATTTGAGATTGCTCTATAATTTAAAAGTTAAATTGTTTACTAATAATTTTTCAAAATTTGCAAAATAGTTTTTATATTTTTTAAAAATTACAAATTTACTCTTAAAATTTTCAAAAAATTGCATATAAGCCCTTAAATAAATTTCAAAATGTATAAATTAGTCCCTTGAAATTTTCCAAAATTATAAATTGATCCCTATTTTTTATATTTTAAATTTGACTAAATAGTTTAAAAATTTATGAAAATAACCCTAAAAATTTAACAATGAATCATTTTAATACAGCGTCCAAACAAAAAATTCAAAATTGAATAAATTTCAATTAAATCATTTAAATTGTTTAAAATTTTAAATTTTTTTAAAATTCTTAATTACCTTATTGAAACACACTCTTAATGGTTCAAAGATTCCCTAATAAAACTTCTATCAAAATCAAAATATATTAAAGATAGCATACAACCAAATTAAAAGAATTAGAACATTGCATTTAATGTTGAATTCTAACCATCTCTTATTTGATGTTGATTATTCACACATTGTCTTTCTTAAAATATAAAAATTTCATGGAATATGTAAAAGAAGAAAAAAAAATCAAAAACTCAATTTAGAATATATTTGACATTAGAAAGATTATTGTATTTTCGTTTGAGAGAGATGTGGGAATGTCAAATAATCATATATAGAATTTGAGGCTACATCCTATATGTTATGTAAGCACACTTTTATCAAATCTTATGTAAGTACATTTTTTTCAAGGGATTGATTTTTGGATTAGAGTATTGGATGGACTCCAAGTTTCTATATTTTGAGATTCTTCTAAGAGTGATTTTTGTGTGTGAAACGAGAGTGATTTAATTATTATTTCAAACAACCTCGGTTGAGTTTTGGTGCCGACAAATTTTTGTTTCATACAAGAACCCTCTTGTACCACAAACTGTTTGTTCATATACGACTCTAACACCCACAACTTGTGCTAGGTTTAAGTTTGATGTCCTACCCAAAAACGTATACATTGGGTTGTGATGGATATAGTTATCGATTTGTAGATTCTTTACTTTCTAGAATTTTTTTATTTTATTATATAGTAAGAGACAATCAAATATATAATATTGATTTGATTCAGATTGAGTTTTGAATTGTTTTAATTGACCATGATTTTAAATTTTGTCCTTTTAGTTTTATTATAAATCATACCGTCTTTTCTAAATCTCAATATATTTTGTTGAGTATTTTTTAATAAATTTATTTAGAAAATAGATGTAAAGTTTGATATGATTACAAGACAAAATCAAATTTTTATTTATTCGCGAGTAGCGTATGCTTAAAATTTTTCTTTGTTATTCATATTGATGGTCTAAATCAATATATATCTATGATAGAGTATCATATCATCTTTAAATATCGGCTTATGATTTTCTTATTTCTGTTGATGAGGGTTTTCTTGTTTGTCGCTAGGTGTGCTTGAGTATATTTAGAGAAACGTCAGTCATTGTAAGGAGCTTATATGATTCAAATACATACATGACTTTGTTATAAATATCTTATTTGATATATTTCAAAATGTCAGAGTATATATGAAGAAAGATATGCATGTGAATTTTTTGACTGACCCAAATGAGAGGAGATCGTGATTTAGGCCAACGTATGTTTTAGTTTTAGTGTACAAGTGGATAGGAGGAAAACATATATGTGTAGATTTATTTGTGGAATAGACAACTCTTAAAGTCGCTTCAAGTAAAGTAGTCAAGTATGAGAAAATGTGTTCCTCCCATCAATATGCTTTCTTACAATTTATCTTTGACACTTTTTGTTTTCTGACACTAAAAACATTAAGGGTCTGATTGAAATAGTTTTTGTTTTTAGTTTTTAAAAACTGAAAAGTAAAAATTAAAACACATTTATAAAATATTATATTCAAACAAATTTTTAAATTTTAAATTTTCAAAAACTAAAACAGAGTTTTTAAAAAGACAGACCCTAAATGTTTTACAAAAAATATGAAGCTTATGCATAACAATGTCGTGTCTTCTACAATAATAAATATAGTTTTTAAGAAGATAATTTTTCCCTTCAAAAAAGATATTGACTACATTTTTCTTCTTCTTGGGTACCATCTATTTTTATATAATCTTAATTATAAATATATTATTAGGATTTTCCATGGCTCCTGTAAAATCTTATTTATGATTGTGCCATTGATTTTACCGCATAATTTTAGTTGAATTTGATTTATAATTTTCTTTCTAGGCTAAATTTTTTGTTATCTCAAGTCTAACTTCTTATATTTCGACTTTAGTGGTTGGTTCTTCACAAAAGATTGTCACTGAATCTTTCTTTAAATTTTCAATCTAATCTCATTTCTTAAGTCCATTTACAATCATGTCCCTGTTGATTAGTACTTGCTTGTTCACTAGGTCGAACAACTTGTATCTATTAGTCGAATGATACACTATTAGGATCATTTCACTCGACTTGTCATCAAGTTTTCTTCTAAACTAATCTGACACATGTCTATGTGTTATAGATCCAAATACCTTTAGATGACTCAAGCTAGGCTTGACACCATATCAACATTCTTCTGGCGTAATTCCTTCTAGCTTCTTCATCCAATATGTATCCATAATGTATGTTGTAATTGACATAGTTTCACACCAAAAATCTTAAAGTAAATTATTTCCTTTCAACTTACTCCTCACGATATTCAAGATTATTCGATTCTTCCTTTATGTCGTTAAATTTTGTTGTGGTATGTAGGATGTCACCACCTCATGCACAACCCCTTCTTTCTCACATAGCATGTGGAAGCCTTTCAACAAATACTCTTCACCACCACCAGTCCTCAAAATCTTGAGTGTTCGACCTCTTTGTCTTTCGACCATCGATTTTAACTTGGAAAATACCTCAATCATTTCACTTTTCTTCTTGATCCAGTAAGTCCATATTTTTTTGACAAAAATTATCTATGAATATGACAAAATATTCGTTACCTCAAATCAAATCCACCTGGATTGGACCACATTCATCAAAGTATATGATTTTAAGAATAGACTTCGACTTTCTTCCTTCATCCTTGTTGTGGCTATTCTTGTGCTGCTTTTTCTACACACATTCCTCACACACCTTGTTTGAAATGTCGATTTCTAGAAATCTTGAAAGCATATTTCTCCTCTTTCAAATCTCTGATGTCTTTGAAGTTGAGATGTCTAAGTCGATATGGGTATATTCAGTCATCCTTGCTAGTTGCAATCACTAGTAACTTGTGATCCATCACATTAAATTTAATCTTGAAGGTTCTATTCTGAGACATAAGAGCCTTCAAGATTAACCTTCCACTTGAGTAGACAACTCTTATCATCTTGTCTTTGATCGACACCTTGTAGTTCTTTTCGACCAAATTTTTTATGCTTAGTAAATTAATTTTCATTCCTGATATATACAATACATTAGAAACTATTGACCTTTTTCTTCTTTCCTCATAATCAGAACATCACCTATACATTCAGCTACTAGAGTAATGTCATTTGCAAATTTTACCATGTTCTTTATTGAGGGCTTTAGGTTGACAAACTAATATTTCCTTCCAGACATGTGTGATGAGCTTAGTGAGTCCAAGTACCATTGATATCTATTCATCTCTTGTAGTGACCATCAACATCGCTATTATTCTTCATGTTTTGCAAACTTTTCATCATTTTCCTAATTCTTTTGTTTTTTTTGGACAATCACTAGAGGAGTGACCATACTTTTGATAATTGAAATAATGAATGTAACTTTTGTCGGGTTTATGACCATCACCTCTTCCTCTTTTTTTAGAACCACCTCTTTGATTGCTTTGATACGACGTTTTTCTATGGTTGGACTAATTTCCATCTTGTTGGTTTCTACCAAACAAATTATTGTAGCCTCTTATACCTTTGTTGTCGACCATTTTCCTTTGTCTTTCTCATGTCTTGCTGATTGAACCTGCAAAGCCACATAACTCTTTGACTTCCCTGCAGATCTTTCAGCCATTATTCATTCATGA
Organism: Vicia sativa; assembly: GCA_021764765.1. NCBI lineage: Eukaryota > Viridiplantae > Streptophyta > Magnoliopsida > Fabales > Fabaceae > Vicia > Vicia sativa. The sequence continues at coordinate 7,990,565 of CM038793.1, forward strand.
GATTCAAGCGTCCCTTAAAGATCTTCTTTTGTAAATATCGACAAATGTTTCGACTCTTCTACGGATACCAGCACATGGTTGAACTTTGGAGCCAAAGACCTCAAGATCTCTGCGACAACTGATCTCAATGTCAGCGCTTCTCTACATACTCCCTCCATTCCTATTTATTAGTAAATTTTGATTTTTATGTTCATTGAATAAATGATGTATTAAGACTTTATATAGGTTAGATATATTAATTACTCAATGAATCTAAAAATTAAATTTGCTTATAAATAGGAATGGTGGGAGTACTTTGATTTGATTCACCAACTCTATAACCTTAGTGAAAAAGTCAATTATGCTTTCACTTTATTCCATATGAAGCAATTCATACGTTCTTTTATGAGTTTGTAACCTCACCTCTTTCACCTTTTCAGCGCCTCCAAACGATTTTTCCAAAATTTCTCCTTCTTTTTTTACTGATTCTACATTACTCAGCTTCTCAAAATTATCTCAAAATCATATGTTGGGACAGAGTTCTGGATACCAGATGTTGGGAACTACGCCAAACCTATGAAGAATTCCTAATCAATCTTGATGAACAAGATTCATTCAACCCGATCGAAATCCCTTGTTTTTCACTCTTCACTCGAGTGAATCAACCAACTTTGGTTGCAAGGTAATTATGCACAACAATTAACAACTAAAAAAAGAAAGACGAGATAATTAGGGAAGAAGAAGTTATGGTTTAAACAAAGCACGAAGAAAAGTTTATGAGTTATGCAGAGTAAACTTTCTCCTATTTATTATGCAAACTGCAATATTATTCACTATGCTATTTATAATCGAGCTAGCTTGCTCTCTAAGTTAAAGTCAAAAAACACAAAAACCAAATATCTATTTTTGTCTAAGTCGAAATCATATATGAAACAACATGCTTCAACATTTGGACTTCTAATAAAACTCGACACGCACATTAGACTAATTTCGACACAATCTTATTTATGTCGAGCAAACGTACCTTGACAAAAAATTACATTCTTGGCATAAAAATTACACCACTTCTAACACCTAATTTAAATTAATAGATTTTTGCATTTATGTGTAAAAATTATTTTAATAAAACAAAAAAGACAACTATATATAGTTATATTTAATTTTTGTAAAATTTTATTTTTTCTTCTTATATTTGGCTATAAAATATCATAATATCAACAAGATATCTAATACGACATCGAGAAAATTATGTTTAAATAGAAATGACCAATAAAGCTAAATAAATAATGTTTTAAAGATGCTCTAAATGTTGTATTTTTTAAACAATAAAATATTCAAAAGAGTAATTACCATAAAGAAAAATTTAATTAAAATTAAAGTATACTTCCTCAAACATAACATATATCTAACAATTTAATTACCATAAATAAGACTCTAAAATTAAAAATATCTTCTACAATATCAATAAAACTATGTTTAAATAGAAATGACCAAAAAACTAAAAAAAAAGGTTTTAAAGATTCTCCAAATACTTCAATTTTCTAAAACAATAAAAATATTAAAAAATAATTACCAATGAGGAAGATTTAATTAAAATTCAAATATATTTCTTCAAATCAATGTTTTAAAAATCGAACCGGACAAAAAATCGTTAAGACATACGGGTCAAGGTTTAATCGGTTCAACTAGTTAAATTGGAATTCAACCGTATATGAAATTTAAACTAAAAAATAAATGAATATATTATTAAATATTCTAATCTAATTAATTTATATCATAATTTGTAAAATAAAATTCTTTAATAAATACAATATTAATAAACAAGCATATAAAAGAAGAAGAATGTAATGTAAGACTCAAAAATCGATCTCAATTTTATAACTATTTTGATTTTTTGCGATTTAAACAATTTTATCCCAATTTTATTGACCTAACCGTTTAATGGTCCAAACCGAACCGGATTAGACAATGGTTCAAGATTGAACCGGTTCAACCGGACGGTTCAATGTGATTTTTAAAACATTGCTTCAAACATAACATTTATGTAAAAAATTTAATTACCATAAATAAAGCTCCAAAATTAAAAATATGTGATTCAATATCAAGAAAAATAATTTTAAATAGAAATAACCAAAAAGCCTAAACAAAAAGCATTTCAAATAATTAAATAGAGTTTAAATGCTTATATTTTTTTAAACCAATAAAAATATTCAAAAGAGTAATTACCATTAACATATATGTAAAAACTTTAATTATCATTATTAAAACTCTAAAAACAATTTATTATAAAGTCAACTTTTAAATTCTCAACAATCTCACCTAAATTCATAATTTCATTAACTATAAAAACAACTCAAACCAACCAAAAAAAAAACAAATCACATCAAAAACATAAACCACAAAATGTCTTCTCCTCCTCCTTACCTATTTCCTCAAACTCAATCAACCATTCTCCCAAACCCTTCCAACTTCTTCTCCCAAAACTTGCTATCCACACCCCTCCCTACAAACTCCTTCTTCCAAAACTTTGCTCTCAAAAATGGTGACCAACCTGAATACATTCACCCTTACCTCATCCAATCCTCAGACTCTTCCCTCTCAATATCATACCCTTTACTTCTCTTCTCCACAGCATTGCTCTACCAAGTTTTCTCACCAGATCTCACTATCTCATCCACACAACAACCTCAAAAAAACATACTACAAAACAACCATGTTATATCCTCGTACAGTGATCTTGGTGTGACTCTTGATATTCCCACTTCAAATCTTAGATTTTTTCTTGTTAGAGGAAGTCCTTTTGTAACCGCCCTAGTTACAAAACCAACACCTCTTTCAATCAAAACAATTCACACCATTGTTTCTTTCTCATCATTCGATAACAAGAAAACCAAATATACACTTTCACTCAACAATACTCAAAAATGGATCATATACACTTCTTCACCAATTAACTTCAACCATGCTGGTTCCGAGGTTAAATCCGATCCATTTTCCGGTGTAATTCGTATCGCGAGTGTTTCTGATTCGAATAACGAGAAAATTCTCGATGAATTCAGCTCGAGTTATCCGGTTTTAGGCCATGCAAATATTGAGAATAAATTCGGTTTGGTTTATAAATGGGAGACTCAAAATACTCAAAATTCCGGGGATTTACTCATGCTAGCACACCCTCTTCATGTTAAGCTTTTGTCGAAAAATAGTAAAGATCACAAGGTTACTATTTTGAATGATTTTAAGTATAGAAGCATTGATGGTGAACTTGTTGGTGTTGTTGGAAATTCATGGTTGTTGAAAACGGATGCTTTTAATGTAACATGGCATTCTAGTAAAGGTGTTACAAAAGAATCATACGAGGAAGTTTTTTCTGCTCTTGAGAAAGATGTGAATGAGTTGAATGTTGCGTCGATTACGACGACTTCGTCGTATTATTATGGTAAGATTGTTGCAAGAGCTGCAAGGTTTGCTTTGATAGCTGAAGAAGTTTCGAATGAGAAAGTGATTCCGGTTGTTAAGGATTTTTTGAAGCAAACTATTGAGCCATGGTTAGATGGAAAGTTCAAAGGGAATGGTTTTTTGTATGAGAGAAGTTGGGGTGGACTGGTTACTCAACAAGGGGTTAGTGATGGTGGGGCTGATTTTGGTTTTGGTGTTTATAATGACCATCATTATCATTTAGGTTATTTTCTTTATGGAATTGGAGTTCTTGCAAAGATTGATCAAGATTGGGGACAAAAGTATAAGCCAATAGTTTATTCACTTTTGAAAGATTTTATGAACTTGGGTCAATGGGATAACAAAAATTATCCAACTTTGAGGAGTTTTGATCCTTACAAGTTACATTCTTGGGCTTCGGGGTTGACCGAATTCAGAGACGGAAGGAATCAAGAAAGTACGAGTGAAGCTGTTAACGCGTACTATTCGGTTGCATTAATAGGTTTAGCTTATGGTGATGATGATTTGGTTGCGACTGGATCGACACTTTTAGCGTTGGAAATTAACGCTGCGCAAACTTGGTGGCATGTGAAAGGCGAGAACAATGTGTATGGTACCGATTTTGCTAAAGAAAACCGGGTAGTTGGTGTGTTGTGGGCGAACAAAAGAGATAGTGGTCTTTGGTGGGCTTCGTCGGCGTGTCGCGAATGTCGACTTAGTATACAAGTTTTGCCTTTGTTGCCTATCACTGAGAATTTGTTCAATGATGGTGTTTATGCTAAGGAGCTTGTGGAATGGACATTGCCAACTTTGAGTAAAGAAGGGTGGAAAGGGTTTACTTATGCTTTGCAAGGTGTTTATGATAAGGAAAATGCATTGAAGAATATTAGAAGTTTGAAAAGTTTTGATGATGGAAACTCTTTGAGTAATATGTTATGGTGGATTCATAGTAGATGATTTAGGTGGGATGCACAAAATCATTTGCGTAAAATTTAATAAATAAAGTTTATGTTTTTGAAGAATTAATCTCTACAATTCTGTACAGATGATATTTCTGATTTATTTTAAAAACGAATAAGACATGTAATTTGATGTTTTAATTCATTGTAATTTGTAAAATCCTATATTTCATATATGTAATTTGATGTTTTAATTCATTGTAATTTGTAAAATCCTATATTTCATATATATGTTTTTGTGATTATATATTGGTAGTTGAGGTTTTAGCAATGATTAAATGTTTACAATATTTTTCAACTGTTTTAGAAGTTTGGTTACTCTCAAAAGAATGTGCAGACATGAAACTATGAGCAGGTTGTCAAATATAGTCTGCTGGCGCCAGCTACTAATTGGCATCTTGAATATGTCAAATTCACATACAAATGGGACAAAACTCAAGTCATATTATTGTACTCTAAAAAAAGACTCAAAAATAAAAATATTGGCCTACTTAGTAATAGACAGTCACGAGACACATGACAATAATGTTGATGGTTCAACTATATATGAAATGACAAAGAATGTGCTGTCATAGTTGCTTAATTGTTTGAAATAAGAAGTTGTTATGGAATATTATTTAATCTTTCCATTCTAAAATAAATAATCAAATAAAATTATTGCTTAAAATTAAAAAAAAAAAAAGTTTACCTATAAATAAATGTATAATTTAATAACAATTTGTTAAGTTATGTTTAAATTAATAAATATTGTGTGATTTTGAATAAACACTCAAGTTGATGTTTAAAAATAAAATGCCAAAGAATGCGTTGTCTTCATTGTTTTATTGTTTAAAATAAGTCGTTATACAATATTATTTATATCATTCTATTTTTAAAATAAATGTTGTTTATTAAAATCTTTTAATGAGCATGATAAAATAATTATATAAAGGTTAAATAAGTTTTTAATCTCTATAAATATTACAATTTTTATTTTTAGTCTCTTTCTGTCTTTAGGCAACGGTTTTAACAAAACAACACCGTTGTCAAAGTTAGTTAAAACCGTTGCTAAAATTCAGGAGGGACTAAAAATAAAATTACAATATTTATAATATTTATAAGGACAAAAAACTTATTTAACCCATTATATAATATGATATCATACTAATGATGTTTTTTTTTTTAACGAAGATAATGAAGATGTTTTGATATCTAATTAAGAATCCTAAAAAGAATTTGGTGTATAATTCTTCAAAGTAGATATGATTGAGTTCCGTTAAGTCAGTTTCGTTGACAGCTATGTAATTGTTGAGATTTTAAGATGGATTTTTCAAACTTTTTAATCCTCTTAGCGAAATGATCCTGAAATATAGATTTTGATTAAATCATCAATCACAAATAAATTGAATCAAAATAAGAATTCAAGAGTTGCCTCTTTAAGTGTGCTTTATCTTTGATCACAAACGGCGGAAGATACCATCGTTTCTACGTAGTCCATGCGAGTGCAAAATAGAATGCGGTGCTACCCGTCTCTTGTTCTAAGAAAATTGATAATTTTAGCATAGCAAGGGAAAAGAGCTCCTCTATTTATAGAGAGCTTCTAAAACCCTAATGCACTTAATTTGAGCTTTTCCAAAACAAGCCCAATTTTATTTAATTAAACTATTTTAATTAAATAAATATTATTTATTTAATTAAACTCTTTTAATTAAATAAAATACATATTAATTAAATTAAATCATATTTAATTTAATCAACTATCAATTTTCATTTATTTAATTATATTATATTTAATCAAATAAATTATATGTGTTAATGTATTAAACAATTTAAATACTAATAACACATAATTAAATTAAATGTTATTTAACTTAAATGTTCATTCCACTATCAGCACTCTATGTGTGTGATCCTATAGGTTCTCGTAACGTTAACAATAATATTAAATCACCTATTTAATATTATAAATAATGAGTGATATCTAGCAACACATCACTGCTTCCCAAGTGACGAGAATGTCGTGTGATCTGACATAACCTTTTTGCGATAATGCTTATGTGTACAATTACCCTTTTACCCTTATATATATATATATATATATATATATATATATATATATATATATATATATATATATATATATATATATATATAGAGAGAGAGAGAGAGAGAGAGAGAGAGGAGGAATCAAATTACACCCGAAGAGTTACACCATGAGTTACACTCGCTCAAAAACGTCACTTCGGATTTATATTTTTTAAAATCAACCGTTGGATTGAAACATATCATCATATAGATCATACCTATAAAGTTTGAGATTAATCTATAACGATTTACTATGCCATTGAACTACCTCAAAATTAACGTTATATGAAAGTCCATTTTAACGTTAATTTTTGGATATCTTGATCATATAGTAAAACTTTATAGATTAATCTCAAATTTTATAGGTATGATCTATATGATGATATGTTTCAATCCAATTGATTTTAAAAATATTAATCCAAGTGACGTTTCTGTAACTCTGGTGTAAATCCTCCTCATATATATATATATATATATATATATATATATATATATATATATATATATATATATATATATATATTGAACACAAGACATAAAATGTGTCACCCTTGTATAGTTCAATATTTTATTCCTTGATCCCCCGAGTATACTTGATAAAAACAAATAAGCTCAATATCTCATATTGACTTATTTGATCACGCCCATGCATTTTACAGTCATACTCTATTAATGGACCCATAGATACTACTCCCGTATATGTAGGAGGGACAAATCTCATCTAGGTCACTCATGTCTCTCAACATTATTTATAAAGTACCCATCAAACATATTTATGGTCATCCTGTTACGGATAACTTCCGATGCACATTACTATCTGATAAAATACACACAAAAACTGGAAATTTACTTCCGGTTTTGTACACACTATTTGATAAAATACACACAAAAATCGGAAATTTACTTCCGATTTTGTATCGTAACTATATTTTCAGTTTTATTCATAACAGAAATCAGAAAACTTCATTGAATTGCTTAACATAGACATACATATATTTCATAACATAAACATAGAAAATACATTTAGGAGTTAAACATAAATCAAACATTACAAATCAACATCCAGGTGGACGTTGCAACATTGTCAAAATATCATCGGCCGTTCTTGATAAAGTCGCATCTAGCTCGATTTGAAATTTCTCCCAAAAAACTGTCATAAGTAGACCACATAGCCCGTAAGTCAGCGATGTTCTCCAGCTCACGTTGATGAACTGAAGATTCCCATCTTTGTTAATCGATGGCGAGCGGTACTCGATCTTCACCACCTTGCGATCGTCACCAAAAGATACAAGTTCCCGCAATATTTCATGCACATCGTCAATAGGGGTGTACACAACAATCTTAAATTCGCGAGATGGTGTAGCGCTGGGAAAGTGGACAACCCCAACAATCCATTTGATGTTCAATTTCATGTCCATTTTTGGTTTTTGTTGTTGTGGTATGGAAAAATATAAGAAGTGAGGTATTTTTATAGAATTTTTATGTAAACATGGACCATACAAATCTTATCTTTGTGTTAGTGATAAAACCGAAATTAAAGTTTCAATTTTTCATTATATGGAACCGAAAGTATACTTCCGGTAAGGACCCTGAGAGTGAAAAATTAGAAACAGAACAGAAACAACAACTTATACAAAAAATTCTCATGTATTCAAATATTGTTCTTTTGGTCAAACTACAAAAATGACTATAATTCTACATCATAATGCATGAACAAAATGAAGCTAACATTAAAATGCTACCTAACTACTTGAAAGAACCGAAAAAAGTGTCGCCAGATAAATCCATCGGTGACACCCCTTTTGACTTTTCCCTATTTTTTTCTATTTTAATTTAGTTTAACTTGTTGTATTCTTGCATTTGTTTCATGAATTCTTCCGGCCAGGTCTCTGATGGATCTGTGAAATGAAGCGCTCACTCCATTGATGTAGGTGGTATAGAGCATCCCGGTTTCAAATACACTTGAACAAAATGTCGTGGATTTAAAATCCACCCAGCACATATGATACGATCATTGGGATTTTATGTTGGAGCCGTGCGTAGAGGGAAATAAGTCTCCAAGAAACCGTATCTTGTCAGATTAATACATACCCTCTCATACGCATTTTCTATGAGATGACCCATTTCAGGGAAGCACATCCATTTATCCTCCGGTGAAAATTCAACATCGGAAGGTACAAGTGTGTGATATATTTCTTCAACCTTCTCTTTACTCCCTAGCACACATGTGTATAATTATTTATTTTCCGTCAACTCTGTGATTAGGGTATCTCGACCAATATCGTAATACTTTTCACAGCTACCGAGCAAACTAGAAACAGCTCGAAAACCATAGTTACCATCACCACCAACATTGACGATCCACTCAATGTACTTATGCATAAAAACCAGCATGTGATCGATGAATGATATTTTTGGTGGAGTCGGTGTAGGAGGTGGTTTGCTATCCGGTGTAGTCTTTTAGTTTTTACCGATTGGGAGGGTGGTTTCAAATCCGTGGTCTCTGGATACGTAATATTCCTCAACTGTTCTTTGATGTGGAGTTTGGTGGCGTCATCGACTTTCAAAAATATTTCTTGTATCGCTTCCCATTCGGCCAAGATGGAGATATTTGAGTTATCGGTTTTCATTTTCCCGTCATCGTCAAAATTTAGTCTCTTCCAATGACTAGAGACCTCGTCCATATGAATCAAGCTATCACCACTCATCTTCTTAGATATTACACAAGCACAAGGGAGACCATATGCTTTCACAATTGTGCAACCACACTTTGAAGTGTCATCACCCACATTAGAAGCTTGTTTGGCCTCGTAAAAAATATAATTCAGAGCTGCCCAAGAGATGTTACCAACCAACTGAGAATATAGCGTGTTTTCTTTGAACATATGTTCCAACACCGTTATACTTCAACAAAATTTCGTTTGTATCTTGTTATGCTGCTTTTCGGTTCAACGATTCCCAACCTGTAATCAAATCACCCTTGCTATTTCCCAACCAATTCTTCAGACATGCATGTGCAGACTCAACTCGGTTTGTTGTTGTATTAAAGAGGTGCATAACTGGATTGGTCCATGCATAAACAACCTTCTCCTTAACCTGATCAATAATTATGCTTTCAACATATTTCAATAGATCGGGATATTTCACACAAACATTTCAGAACTGTAAAACAACATCAACATATAGCTCTTTTGTTGATGCATTTATTATAATATTCCATGCATCCATAATTTTCTCCATAATAACGCCTGACTTGAACAATTTTCCATCTTCACCAGTAACCTGTTTTGACCCCAACGCGGGTTTAACCCGACTTCTTACATTTTTAGTAATATGGTACCTACAAAGTAATGCGTAAGAAGTGGGAAATACGGTTGCAACCGAATTCATTAATGACGTATCTCAATCGGTAACAATGACTTTAGGCATATCCTCTTGATCCTTCAATATTGACCTACAAACCTCTAAAGCCCATGCAAAGTTGTCCTTTTTTGGCACTCTAGAAATGCAAAACCAATAGAATGCGTCTTCTCAGTCGACGTAACACCAATAATTTCCAGCAACGGGAGTCTGTACTTGTTGGTTTTATACGTCGAATCAATTATGAGAATGGTAGGAAACGTGTTGAACAATTTAAATGAATCAGAATGAGCCCAATAAATGTCTCTAACTGTTACCGCATCATCACCTCGCCGGTGCCTATAAACATAATTGTTTGCATCTAAAACTTTCAAGAGGTGTTGCATCTCGGTTGGATCCTCCTGAATCGCTAACTTTGTTTGATAGCGCTTATTGTAAACTTGTTTGATATTTGATGTGTTCTCGGGTCTTTTGTGCTTCAAGATTGCAAGAATGTTTTTCGGCGGTACCAAATTCAAAGTCATGTTAGAAACACATGTCTACTCATCCGGAAGGAGCCGACATGCAATTGGATGACCGACCAACTTTTGAGTTAAATCATGATTGTGTTCACCGCTAATCACATTAAATTTCCACTTCTTATTAGCCATAAGATAACCACACAACCGAAATGGACATTCACATTTTCTTGAACCGGTGTCCTCGCATTTAAAATTTTGAGTATGAGGTATGTATTTCCCACTTCTTTCGCATGTCAAAATTACAAACGCAACTCTTCTATCTGTATCATTATCAGACTTTGCTATCATAATACCAAATCCTAGTTTCGTTGTCTCTATAGGAATCAACTGCAACATGTCTTCCCGTAATTCAAATTCTTCAACACTTTCAAAATGCTCACGAACATCTACCGCCTTAATTACGAGAGGCGAAACAACTTCAGATACATCAAGTTTAGGAATGTTATCAAGGTGCACCATACCTATGTTACATAAAAAACATAATTATTAACATGTCACAGTGAAAACTGTTGGAAAAAAACACAGACAAAAACCGAAAATGGACTTCCGGTTCTGTTCAACCATAAACCGGAAGTATACATGCAATTTGTGTGTAATCTTATTTCTTCAAAAAGTAACAGATTAATGTAGTGAATGAGGTATAAAATGAATAAACTTTATCTGAAATTCTACTTTCTTGAGCTCTTTCTGATATGATGAATCATAAAAATGATGATTTGGAGTGGAAAATAGATTGAGAATGATGAGGGTTTTTGAGAGGTTTAGAGTGGAATGAGTTGAAATGGTGATCATCAACATGTCAACATGGTTACTATTTTAAGTAACCTGTATCGTGTCCAAAACCAGAAGTATACTTTCGTTACTATACAAAATATCCAAGTGACAATATAATTCAATGTTCCCGCTATTATAACCGGAAACATAATTCCGGTTTGGAACTAGAAATGCATCTCCAGTACAGTTTCTTATAATTTGAAAGGTGACACCACATTTGGTCTATTTTATAAAGAAAATGCGAACCAGAAATATATTTCTAATTTAATGAAGGACTTTTCAAATTTTCATAGAATTTTTCACTGCACTGTGAAGTGGGTTAAGAAATTCCCAAAATATATCGTGTGAGTTGATGTCTTTATAAGGTATACTGAGTGGTTTTTACGATTACAACACCTAATGTTAATGTTGAAAGGTAGAAACCGTTTACTTATATGCTATGGAAGGTGTTTATGATAAGAACAATGCATTGGAAAATATTACAAATTTTGGTAGAAACTCTGAGTAATTTGTTATAGTAGATTCATACTGGTTGATGAGGGTTATATGCACCAAATTTTTTGTGTATTTAATAAATGAAAATAAGACTTGCAATTTGATGTTTCAATTGAACCATTTAGTAATATTTTGAATTTATTGTAATTTGTAAAATTCTATATTTAATTAAAGTTTTTGTGATCGTAGATTTTCAATGATTATAGATGTTTACGTTCTATTTTTCAACTGCTCTTGAAGTTTGGTCATTCTCAATAGAATGAGTTGACATGAAATTGGCATCTTGAACATGTCAAATTCACACACAAATGGGAACAGTATAACTTTATGATCATGCATTCACATAAAATAAATTTAAAAAATGTATTTAAATTTTGAACAATTAGATTTTAACCAATCAACCACAACTGAAATCAAAACAAATTTTCGTATAATATAAAATGGCTCAACCTAAAAATAGATAACACTGAAAGAATTCAATCCTAAATATATAAGAATTTACACTAAAATATCGATATCTTCACCAAATCACGATTAGAGTTGGATAATTTTTGGTCAAACAGGCCTCAAAGGCAAAATCATTCATAAGATTTGGCCAAAGAATTTGTGAGTCAAAGAAAAACAAACTCAAGTCATATTATAGTCTAAATGAAGACTCAAAATTTTGGCCTACTTAGTATAGGCAATCACGAGACACACCACGATAAAAAATTGACTAATTGAGTAAACTATAGGAAATGCCAAAGAATGTGCTGGCATCATGTTGTTTATTTGTTTAAAATAAGTTGTTATAAAAAAATATTTAATCATTCCATTTTAAAAATGAATGTCCTTTAAAAAAATTTAATATGAATAGTAAAATGATTATGTCATAATTTTTATCAATGATATTTGATGAAACAATAAAATGTTAATTTAATTCTAATTTTTATTTTGTCAGATCTCTTTAATTTAAAATTTTATTCAAAATATGAGCAGATAGAGAAATTAATATAATATATTTAAAAAAAGAAGGTTATTTTTAATATAAAATTTAAAATATAAAATTGAAATTTACTACAAATATAATTAAAAAATTAATTATTTTTCTGAGTTGCAACTAGAAATACGGGGAAATTGAATGAGCTAAGGTTTAGGTGCGTGGAGTGTACTTCTTGCACAACAAATTGTGGGTGAATTTGTAAAGTTAACACTCAAATGTTCAAGTCTCTGAATTAGTGAGAATGGTTTAAGTGAGTGAATGCGAGAATATTTGAAATGGCGCGTGTTGGAGTTTATATAGTGCATGCGATTAGAGTTGTTCCCATGTAATATGACATCTTACAGGGGCCATTTGATTATATCTGACTACGGTGGACGCTCTTAGTCATTAATGCTTTGGCGCACACGTTCTTGGATTGGTTTTTCTCATGGTTGGACTTTAATGCTCTTGAGTCAATGGTCGATCCATAACAGTTACTCCTGAAATGTGTAATTGCATGGGAATATATAGACTTTTAAACATATCAGGTCTTAGTCTCATTCGATTGTGGTCCTTTTTGACATATTCATATATGGCAGAAGTGGTAAGATTGAGATCATATCTCGCATAACTGAAAATGCTAAGGGCAATGTTTTTAAAATTAGACCGGAACGGTCGATCGAATCAAAAACTCTAGGGGTCACTGGTTTGGTTTGATTGGTGGATCATGTAAGCTATGGAATCATTGGGAATCGATCAGGACCAGCCAAAACTAGTAAAAACTAGGGAACTAGTAGTTTTGGAAATGACGTTGTTTTGATAATTTTAAAAATATACAAAAATATACAAAATTTTCTGAAAATTACAAAATATACTGAAATTTCTGGGATTGAACTGTAAATTTCCGATATTGTATTGGAAATTTCGAAATGTAAAAAAACTATTTTTTTTCTTCCAAAAAAATGAAGTATTAGATTTTTCAAATAATGTAGTATATTTTTGAAATTTCAAGTAAAATTCATGTTTTTTGGAATTTGATAATTATTTATAAGGGTATAATGGTAAAAACATACACTTGGAGGGTGACATGTATAACCCGTGGATGTAAGATGTTAATTCCTCTTAATTATAGGGACGAGTTAGTTTCAGTTATAGATGCAGATAGTCATATTTATGAATTCATCATTGTTGTCCCAAAAAGGGGAATTAATATGCTACCCCCTACAACCCCTAAGGGTTGGCCTAGCGGTGGAGGCTTGAGTCTTGAGACTGTGCTCCTCTCAAGGTCCTGAGTTCGAATCTTTCTGGGTGCTATCAATCCTTGTGTTGGGTCAGTCCATACACAACTTAGTTCTGGCTTTAAACGGGACCCCCATTAGTGGGTGGTGGGATTGGTCCCTCTTAGATTAGTCGGTCGTAAGGCCGAATACCTAGATTTCCAAAAAAAAAATATGATACCCCCTATATTTTACACGGAACCCTCCATTCTTGGCACATTTATAAAACGGTCACCGAAATATACCATATTTTTTGAAACTTTTGATGGAGTGCCAAATATTTATGAAAATACCAGAAATTTCGTTGAATTTCCAGTTTTTCTCCGTACCATATGAATTTAACCGAAAATTTGAAATTTTCAGTATCAGATATTTTAAATTTTTGGTACCGAATATTTCAAATTTCTGGTGCATTTCATCCTTATATGAAATCGGAACTTTGAAATTTTTGGTGTGTAAAAAACCAGAAATTTCAAATTTCCGATAGTACTAGAACTATTTTTTAAATTTTTTTAGCTTTTAGTTGAATAAAATACACGGTGAAATAGCGAACCGACTTAATATATAAATAGAATAAATATCATACATATATGGATTAAAAAAAACTACAATCACTTCCTAGACAATTCTACACAATGCTTGAAATGACCTGCATATGTTGATTCTCATGCTTTTGCATCATTAGAATAATTCTCGCTCCAACGAGTAGTGACGGGAGATAGTGGACAAGTAGGTTTCAATTTTAGCTAAATCTAATGATTATCATTGACAAACCAAACAACAATTATTGCATGTCGACTTGTGTACGGGGGTGGAGCTATGAGAAGTGGGAAAAATATTATGATAAGTCTCATGGAAATGGAAACAAAATACGACTCTGTATTTAGAAGCAATAAAATAAGCCATATCAGGAATCGTCATCCATTTATCCCTACTCTGCACACCCAAGTGTTTTACTTGTAACGAATTCCTAACAATAGAGATTATGTCATAGAACAACTTGGAAAACAAGTCAACGTGTTGATGGAATTGAATATCCAATTGCTTCCAAACCGAATAACATGCATCATGCCCTCATCCTAATAAAGATGAAATTTAATGGAAACCACAATTTACATCATGCTCAACATCAATCATGTCATCGATGTATGGATAAAAGAAAGTAGGAAACTGACAAGCACTCAACTCTTGAAGTTTTGGTAGAAGGTTTCTTACCAGCATGGTTGACGATTGACTTCCGATTAATTATTTGCATGATCTATTTGTAGCCTGACTCCCATGCGAAGCTACCTCATATTCCCGCTAGCTAGGATCATGACGCACATCACTCTCCTAACCCTTTCTACCTTTCTTAACTCCCCTCTCAGGTTTTATATTTCACTAGCGGTGGACACATTGAAGTTGTGGATGGATAAGTTAGATCACTAACTGTTTTCTTCAACACCCTCTGACCCACAATATACAAAATACTGAAATATATCTTCAACTCTTCATACTCGTCTTCTAAATCCCACTTACTCTCATCATGAGTCACATCGTGTTCTGAAATGTGCAATTTCGTCCAAAATACATGAGTTTATTCCAAATGTATATGTGTGCCTAAAATTTGGAAACCGACAAGATGACAAGCATACAATAACCCATGTGTTGTTCAAATGTAACAAGCACACCTCTCCTTGCTTGCACTGACAAATTTTACTCTTTCTCGTTCCTTTCCAATGATTTGTATACATTTATGCAATTTAGAATAGAAATGGGTGTTACACTGATGCTCAATGTTGACGATAATGTTTTTGAAATGACACTATGACGGAACGTAGTTGCAACTTCAACATTATGTTTACAGTATCCCAACTTCGACATAAATCACCACGACTTGTAGTCAACAAGTTCTTTAGTCTCCAATGTGTAGACTCCACCCTAAAATCATGAACTTATTATCTAAACAACTTTCAAATTAATATCTAAACATAAACATATTTTATGTTAGTACAATGTACATGTTTGTTGTTGTGTTCCCTAAATGAGTGACTCTGTTAGTCCATGCAACAACAAATCTTTCTTTATATGATGTTAACTATGTTTCATTCACATACTTGACAAATGACGAAATATCACCACGAGCACTCTTTAAGTGTTTGTAATGTACATCAAACTCGTCTTCTGTATTTGAATACACGATGTTGCTCGATTATCCATGACATATACTTGTATTTCTGATTTCACATACTCCTTACATTTCATGCTCACATTTTTTGAAATATGGAACGTACACAACATATGATTTGCATTTGGAAACATGAAATCAATGACACTCATTAAAGCAAGTTTCTGATCCGTCACCACAACATTTGGATGGAATTTCTCTGAATAAAAAAAACTTTTTGAACTTTTGTAGTGCCCATGTGAAGTTCTCCTCCCTTTCATGTTCCTTGTAGGAAAAAGAAACTGAAAACGTCAATTTTGTTTATGTAACACCAACAATCTCCAGCAATGGTAGCTGTTACCCGTGCGATTAAAATACACATAAACAACCATATCACTCAATCATATTTTAGAATGAGAGAAGTAAAATTCTTATCCATTTGTCATGTATGTGCAATCAAATATTAACACTATATGAAACATATTCAACAACTTCACAAAATCAGGATGTGTCTAGAAGAAATCACCCACAATATATGAATTCTACCTATTTATAGTCAAACAAGTGTATTTCTCTTTTTGTCATTGCACCTTTCTTGGTCATTCTGTATGTTGCTCTAGCTCGGTATACTTGAGTAATAATCGTGAGATTTTTGGAGTCTTTGTCTTTCAAAGCAGACACGGTGTACCTTGGTGCCATGTTGTACTTCTCATTCCATTCACAAACTTTCTTTCATGGTCTTTTAGATGGCCCAATATGTCATGGCCTTCCAAATTCTTATATAGTCTATGATTGTGCGAACCATGTCTAACCATCACCTTTCAACGGATACCACTTGGGATAGATCTCAGCCTAAATGGACATCTAACCTTCATCATATAATTGTCATCAAAATGGTTCCCATATTTATTTTTCTTTTTGTGATTTCCCCCTTTGTCACAACCAATAATCAATTTATCCTTCCTCCCTCGCAGTTCATTAGGAGATCAGACTGAATTGTAACAACAACAATACCATGATTTTTACAAATACATTGTGCCTATTCTAGAATTTTAGCTCGCGATTCAAAAATCTGACAATTACAACAACATATGATTAGTAAACTTCGTCAATTTACAAATAACAATTAAAAAATGTGTAAGTTAAATAAGAACCATATCGTATATGTGATGAAGAACTACGTAAGATCAGTACACGAATTCGTAAAAGAAGATAACCCTGTCGGTACAGGACCGCGAAGATATAAAATTTCATTTGCAGACATACAAGAAATTTCAAGTACAACTAAACTTTTTGGTACCCCGAAAATTTCAAATTTTCGTAATTTCCGGTACGTGAGCTAGCTTTTGAAAGTTCACACGAAAATTTTGAAATTTTTTGGTGAATCACAATCAGAAATTTTGAAATTTCTGGTTAATCGCAATCGAAAATTTGTAGAATGTAAAGAATTTCCAGTAGGCGACTAAAATCGGCATCAGAAATTTGCTTAGTGTACTGAAAATTTCGATTTTTAACTCTTTTGAACAATGATAATTTTTTTTGACAAAAGTAAAAAATTAAGAATAAATAATAAAAATAGTATTTTGGGAATAATTAAATTAGAGGGTGTCATGTATAAAAATAGGGGAGGCAAATTAATTTTTTAAATAAAAAAAACAGCAATTACCTCTACTTTTGGGCCTTCATCCAAAATGAAGCTCTACTTTTGGGCTGTTTATAGGGCCATCATTGTTTGTATTATTATAGGTCCATCATTGTTTTCTTTTAAATAAAAAAGTTAGCACATATATTAATTGAAATTGCATTGAGCGATCAACCTACTCCTACAAAGCATCATGTACATTGAGCTAAGAACATAGTGAATTTAATAAAAGCTACTCCTAAGTTAAAAAAATTATTCAATAAAAAAGAAATTTCAACTAAAAGGCTATTCCTAAAAACTTAAATGCAACAAAGTGAATATAATAATAAGAGGCATGCGTGTAGCAAACACCATTTGTTTCCACAAACTGCCTCACTGCTCAAAATAGAAGATATGATATCACAGCTATGGTTTGGAGTGGATATTCAGTAAAGTAGGAAACGTAGGAAGCAAGAAATAATATGTATGTGACGCAAATAAACAGCACGATTTCAGTGAGAGTTTATAGCTATTCCAAAATTCACCAAATACTGTCTTAAATTTAGATGCAACTCTGGCTTAGTAAATATAAGGATGATTGATAACTTAAGTGATAGTTTAAAGTTTATGTTTGATATATGTATTGTATTTTGTGCCGGAACTAGAAATTTTAGATACTTTAAGCATAAATTTTAATTGAAAAATCTTAATTTTTTCATCCTATTTTTACTAATTTTATGAATTTTGTCTTTGATTTTATCTAAAAATCAGATGTTAAATTAGAGAGAATACAACAAAATAGGAATTGAGCTCGGACGCGTGTCCGGGTTTGCTGAGCTATAGAACCGCCACTGGCTGTATTACTGATAGTTTATAATTTATAATTAATACACTCTCTGGACATATTTATAAATAACAAAAAAAATTTAGATTAATTGAATTATTGATGTATCTAGTCATTATTTTATACCAGATACATCAATGATTCAATAAATCTAAAAAAAAATTGTTGCTTATAAATGTGTCCGAAGGGTGTACTTGACGAGTTAATTGAAATATTTTATAAAATTAGTTGTTTAAAAGATATTTATTACATAATTATTTTATTTTAAATTAAATTAAATTATAAAAGACAAAGTGAACTTTTATTAAAATAGTAAAAGTAAAAGTGGAAGTAAAAGTAAAAGATGAAATTAACTGCTTATGGTAACATCTTCATTTCCAGGTTTTTTTGCCAAGATCTTCATCCCATATGACTATATTATACGTATCAAAACTCTTCCAATAAGGATATCTCCAAAACAACTTACCCTTATTTGGTTCATTCTTGCAATGATACGATACCACCTGAACCTAACACCCACAAAACTTCCCAACTCTCGATTTCACTGAAGCATAAGACATTATGTTATCCGGCCGTGGGAGAACAAAGGTGAAAGAAGGAAGAAGATGAAAAATGAACCAAGTCTGGTGCGGATTTTCACGATGGCAGAAGAAGGAGGTGAATGAAGAGGAAAGAAATTAGGTCAAATATGTTATGATTCATCTTTAAAAAGGGCCAGTGTACACTATGTATTTTATGGACATATAGAAAAGAAATTATTTAATCCACCTGTCTTGCCACATAAGCAGTCGTTAGGGGAATTTGACGTTAGGGACCAATTATTCAGACAAAAGTTTTTGAAGAGACTAATTATTGAACGAAAAAATTAGAGGGACTAAAAGAAAAGTTTGAAATATAACAAATTAATCGTGACAAGTAAATTGTGTGTTAATTAGTAAAAGTGTACACTATAAATCTTTTTTTTTTTATAAATGTTGAAAAACTATGCAGAGTTCATGAAAGAACCTTGAAAATTAAAGGAAGAAGAAGAAGTAAAAAGAAGAAAGGATAAGGGTGAAGCACTGTGGTCTCATTATCATTGCTTAAATGTTCAATACAATAGAGTACACCTTATATAGTGGAAAATATTTACATCTATCAAACAATAACCACTATGTAATGAACTAACAGAAAGTAACTAACTAACTAATTGTTAATTCTAACCATAAAAGGGAAAATGTAATAAAGTTAAAGTTGTGATTTTAACAACCTCTCTCAAGCTTAAGAACGGTATATATTTATCATGCCAAGCTTGGAAATGAAGTGTTGAAACTTGCTTGTGGTTAAAGATTTTGTCAGAAAATCTGCCAATTGTTCTTGAGAGACTATTGGAAGTAACTTTAACACACCTTGCTTAATCTTCTCTCTCTCTCTCACAAGGTGACAATCAATTTCAAGGTGTTTTGTACTCTCATGAAACATTGGATTGGAAGCAATATGGATGGCACTTTGGTTATCACAATAGAAGACTGAAGTCTTGGAACATGTAACATGGAGGATCCTTAGAATATAGAGCATCTAAATTAACTCACATATAGTTGAACCAAGTGAGCTATACTCTTCCTTTAAGGATGATCGAACAATGGTATGTTTCTTCTTGGATTTCAAGGAAACAAGAGATGCTCCTATAAAAAAGCAATAACATAATGTAGATTTTATGTAATCAACACATCCAGCCCAATCTACATCAGTGTATCCCAAAATCTGCAATGATGAACTTTGTAACACCCCATTTCTACCCAACGAATTAATAGATAAATCAGATTTACAAAATTTCCAACAAATACATGGGATGATACATTTTCAACTTAAAACAACGACAATGAATCACATTTAGCACATAGATACATAGCACAACATATAGGGATGAACTCCAAACAACCTATATTAATCTTCTTGAAAATAAAGCAACTTATTATTACTACGCAGCGGAATCACAATTTCAATTACGTGATAATATCAAGTTCATATTCAATTCACTAAAATTCTTTTATTCAACAAAAAACAACTTCAACTTAGTATAAGACATCAACGAGTAGTTTCATAAATCCCATCCTTTAATTCAACATCTAAAGTAATAACAACAAAAGAAACAACTACCGTTCATCCCCCTGAGTGCTAAGTATCAGAGCAAATGACACCAACTCTAACTAACAATTGAAACAACTACTAAGAATCAACTAATCTTCCTGATTACCTGCACGTTACCCACGTAGAGGCAACATTACAACAGAAGGGGTGAGATATCAACCAATATAAACAAGTGTATGATAAATAATATATTGTATTAGATCATATAAATATCACCACTTCATAACAACAATTAGGCAACAACCAACATGGCAACTTAATAACAACAAGACAACTTTAACAATTCAACATAACAACGTAAGTCAACATAACTTAATAACAACAACATCTTTAATACACCAATACATTAAAATAACAACCTATGATATACAACTTCGATTTAACAAAACTTAACAACAACAACAATAAAACAACAACCTATGATATACAACTTCGATTTAACAAAACTTAACAACAACAACAACAATAACACAACAACTTTAACACACAACTCAAGATGCGACTCAACTATGTGCATGCATGTGGTACCATTGGAGCGAAACTCCCAACTTAAAATCTGCTAGTTTATCGAGGCATCAACAAGGCATAAGCCTTCAAATTTCAACGTGGTGCCATCAAGGCCAAGGCATAAGCCTTCTTTGCTAATTTTTCAATCCAGGCCAACGTAATAATGCAAATGTATGTGACTCAATGAATACAACAATCACATACAACAACAACCATCGTCACTAAGGCATAAGCCATATTAACATTGTACTAATAAATTGAGGTACTCAACGTCACTTCAACACTGGCCATAGGCCTAAGACTTAATCAAGCATCAACAACAACTTTATAACAACAACAATTCAATAGTAACAATATATTCAACAACATTTCATTCACCGCAATAAATAACAACACTGTTTCGTAAACCAGAACAATTCAACTTAATTCGACTTTACCTACAAATCAACTTATTCAAAGTAATTATAACAAACCAAAACCAACCAAAAATACCAGCAAGTATATACGAACCACTCCGACAATTTTCAACTAATTCCGATTAAGTAATTTTACCGGTTAAAACCACTAATGCGACTAATCGACACTGTTTTCATTAATATCTGATTGCTACAATTAGTCCACACTGTTTCTGTTATTCTCATCTACTACCAAAATTCCCCATACTGCTACCATTTATCAGTTCCCATTACTTCTGCTAATATCACTATTTTGATATTCACTACTAATACAATTATTTTGTGATTTGTTTCCTATACTGCTATTTGAATAAAACCTGTTAATTTCACTACCTGTACTGCATAAAAATATAGTGTCTGAAACTAAGAAATTAAATTCGGCACATGAAAATGCTAAGTACAGAACTATATGCAAAATGAGAAGAAATTATGGTCCCACCACCTAAGGGGCGCCCACCCCCTAATTAAAGTCCATGGCTACACAAAAATGGGGTGCCCACCCCTTATTAAGTGTGGCCCCGCCCCAAAATTCTTCTTCTTCTTCTTAGTTCTGCACATTTTTCTTCTACTAATTTTTCTTACAGTCTCAATCCAAACCAAACACAACGTATAATTACATTCATATCCGAACAATTCCAACAACAATTCACATATTGCATCACTGCAATTCATCAGAAGTTATTACCGTGGTAGTACCAGAAAATTTAGAATCTTACACACAACAACAACAAACACATCTAGAAGCAATTTTATACAATCCAAATCCCACATACAATTTATCATATACCCGGTTATAAAGATTGAACCACACCCTTACCTTGGATTGACGGTCTCTCTATAATCTTGTGGTCGATTCCGATCTTTGCCGCAACTTCTAATCTTTTCCTTGCAACTTCACAGAAACAACTTGTATCGGCTTCCATGTTCTCTTCTTTTCTCCACAAACCCTTATTTTTTTTCTCTTTCTCTACGTACTGCACCATTATAATCCCTTTTCTCTTCTTTTTCTACTTAATCCACATATTAATAATAATGTCATTCCATTATTCCATTGGGCCTTATATTTACACCTCCAACTTTGCTATTTATCACGCACCAACTAAATCCAATTTTAATTAAATAATAATCCCCTATAATAATATTATTTCTAATATTATTTCTTCGATTAAACCGACTATTATCCCGACTATCGACTTAACAACTCAACTAACATATTAATTCAATAATGCCTCTTATAATAATTCTGATAATTCCCGGCTTCGACTAATTCCAACAAATAAATCCTTAATAATTCATTTAAATAATTAAATGAATTTTTAGGTGTTACAACTCTCCCCCACTTAGAATATTTTTGTCCTCGAAAATTTAAATCCAATACGCATTCTTATACTCTTGCAACATAAACATCACTACTTCAACAATATCTTGTAACATTGACTTAGAATGTAGTAACAACTACCACTCGCTTATTCTTGACTATACAACATCACAACATTGTCTTGACAATCCCATATAACATCCATCACAAGACTCATCATTGTTCCTCGATTTAGTGATCGGTTCCTCGATCAATAGATATCTGACACCCATAATGGAGTATAACCATCATTACTAACTACAATAGTGTTCCTATAGAACTTGTACTCACGTCACCAAAAACATCATAATTCAATAACTTCCAAAACCATCCGAACAAGCTAACATTAACGTCTTGTAGCTACATACTAATACACCTCAGACGATAACTTTAGACATAATTCCTTTACACCATTACCAACACTTCCTATTCTTGGAATCATACTCTTCGCATTTCCAATTATGACTCGCGGTTCAAAATATTCCAACAACCCCAACAACTTTTACAACTTTTTCAATCACTTACCAATAATCTCACAGCAAGATCCATATCAATCCGTTCCTTAATCATTGTTCCTGCGTCAACATCTTACGCAAGGCTACTTAAACAACAACTTCACAGTTCATCAACATTGCTGAACAAAGGAACTTTCTAAATTCCATCTTACAACAATTATCCTTGTTACTTATTAGTTACCGCCAGATTCGAGAAACAACCAAAACTTCAACAATACTTGCACTGTCGCTATCAGCAACATACTAAACTTACATCTTACAACCGAACAACACATCCAAGAAGCAAATCTTCTCCCCCACTTAGCTTCAAACCAACTCCTGCAAACAATCAATTAGAAAACAACAAAGTACCGATAGTGTTTCACACATTTATTGCGTACAGAGGAATAATTGACATTAGATGACACTGACCGGACAGACCGACCTGCTCTGATACCACTAATGTAACACCACATTTCTACCTAACAAATTAATAGATAAATCAGAGTTACAAAATTTACAATAAATACATGGGATGATACATTTTCAACTTAAAACAACAGCAATGAATCACATTTAGCACATAGATACATAGCAAAACATATATGGATGAACTCCAAACAACCTATATTAATCTTCTTGAAAACAAAGCAACTTATTATTACTAAGCAGCGGAATTACAATTTCAATTACGTCATAATATCAGGTTCATCTTCAATTCACTAAACTTCTTTTATTCAACAAAAACAACTTCAACTTAGTATAAGACATCAACATGTAGTTTCATAAATTCCATCCTTTAATTCAACATCTAAAGTAATAACAACAAAAGAAACAACTATTGTTCATCCTCCGAGTTCTACGTATCAGACCAAATGACACCAACTCGAACTAACAATTGAATCAGCTACTAAGCATCAGCTAATCTTTCTGTTTACCTACATGTTACCCATGTAGAGGCAACATCACAACAGAAGGGGTAAGATATCAACCAATATAAAAAGTGTATGATAAACAATATATTAGATCAGGTCATATAAATATCACCACTTCATAACAACAATTATGCAACAACCAACATGGCAACTAAATAACAACAAGACAACTTTAATCATTCAACATAACAACATAAATCAACACAACTTAATAACTACAACATCGTTAATACACCAATACATCAACATAACAACCTATGATATACAACTTCAATTTATCACAACTTAACAACAACAACAACTTTAACACACAACTCAAGATGCGACTCAACTATGCACATGCATGTGGTACCATTGGAGCAAAACTCCCAACTTAAAATTTGCCAGTTTATCGAGGCATCAACAAGGCATAAGCCTTCAACTTTCAATGTGGTGCCATCAAGTCCAAGGCATAAGCCTTCGTTGCTAATTTTCCAATCTGGGCCAAAGTAATAATGCAAATGTATGTGACTCAATGAATGCAACAATCACGTACAACAACAACAACCATCGTCACTAAGGAATAAGCCATATTAACATTCTAATAATAAACAGAGGTACTCAACGTCGCTTCAACACTGGCCATAGGCCTATAAATTAATCAAGCATAAACAACAACTTTATGACAACATCAATTTAACAGTAACAATATATTCAACAACAATTCATTCACTGCAATAAACAATAACACAGTTTCGTAAACGAGAACAATTCAACTTAATTCGACTTCACCTGCAAATCAACTTATTCGACGTAATCATAACAAACCAAAACCAACAAAAATACCTACAAGTATATACGAACCACTCTGAAAATTTTCAACTAATTCTGGTTAAGTTATTTTACCAGTTAAAACCACTAATGCGACTAATCGGCACTGATTTCATTAATTTCCTATTGCTACAACTAGTCCACACTGTTTCTGTTATTCTTCTCTACTACCAAAATTCCCCATACTTCTACCATTTATCAGTTCCCATTACTTCTGCTAACATCACTATTCTGCTATTCACTACTACTACAATTATTCTACGATTTTTTTTCCTATACTGCTATTTGAATAAAACTTGTTAATTTCACTACCTGTACTGCATAAAAATATAGTGTCTGAAACTAAGAAATTAAATTCGGCACATGAAAATGCTAAGTATCAGAAATATATGAAAAATAAGAAGAAATTGTGGTCCCACGCGCCCACCCCCTAATTAAAGGCCATGGATACACAAAAGTGGGGCGCCCACCCCTTAGCAAGTGTGGCCCCGCCCCAAAATTCTTCTTCTTCTTAGTTTTGCACATTTTTCTTCTACTAATTTTTATTCTAATTGCCCAGTTTTACAGTTGCGACTTACAGTCTCAATCCAAACTAAACACAACATATAATTACATTCATATCCGAAGAATTTCAACAACAATTCACATATTGCATCACTGCAATTCATTAGAAATTATTATCGTGGTAATACTAGAAAATTTAGAATCTCGCACACAACAACAACAAACACATCTAGCAGCAATTTTATACAATCCAAACCCCGCATACAATTTATCATATACTCGATTATAGAGATTGAATCCCACCCTTACCTTGGATTGACGGTCTCTCTATAATCTTCTGGTCGATTTTGGTCTTCGTCGCAACTTCAAATCTTTCCTTGCAACTTCACAGCAACAACTTGTAACGGCTTCCACGTTCTCTTCTTTTCTCAACTAACCCTTATTTTCTTCTCTTTCTCTACGTACCGCACCATTATAATCCCTTTTCTCATACTTAATCCAATATTATTAATAATATCATTTCATTGTTCCATTGAGCCTAATATTTACACATCCAACTTTGCTTTTTATCACACACCAACTAAATCCGATTTTAATTAAATAATAATCCCCTATGATAATATTATTTCTAATATTATTTCTCCGATTAAACCGACTATTATCCTGACTGTCGACTTAACAACTAAACTAACATATTAATCCAATAACGCCTCTTATAATAATTCTGATAATTTCCGGTTTCGACTAATTCTAGCAAATAAATCCTTAATAATTTATTTAAATAATTAAATTTATTTCCGGGTGTTACAAACTTCTTGGAAACAATAGACCTTTGCCACAATTTTCTTTTAAGTATTTGATCACTCTACATAGGACATTATAATGAACTTGAATGTGACAATGTAGAAATTGGCTTAGTTATTATGTGGCAAGAGTAATACCAGGTATGTTATTGTTTAAATGTAGCAGTCTAACAATCAATCTTCTATAAGCAATAACATCTTCAAAGGGCTTGATACTAAATAATACTTTCTTTGTGATATGACAATGCCTTCTTTTGAATGTGTCACCTCTAGACCAATGGTATATTTCAAGATTCCCAAGTTCTTAATTTTGAAGATATTATGGAGTACCTATTTAATGTGACAAAATTTAAATAATGATGTTCCTGCTAAGATAACATCATAAAACATAAACAAGAAAAATTTTAATGTGACCATTCCTTGCTAATGAAAACATGGAATAGTCAAAATTTGACTGAATGTATCCAAGACTGAGCAATCGTGATGTGAGTTTCCTATGACACTTTCAACTAGACTGTTTCAGTCCATAGAGACTTTTGACAAGTTTACAAACTTGATTGGGATTGTTGCATATAGTGCCTTGAGGAATACCCATGTAAACATCCTCCTCTAAGTCACCATGTAAAAGGAATTGTTTACATCAAGCTGATGTAAATGCCAATTTTTGATGGTTGCAACAACAAGATGAACTCTAACCATGGATAATTTTGATACTGGTGAAAATGTATAAAACAATCCATACCTTATACTTGATTATATCCTTTTGCAACAAACCTTGCTTTATATCTTTAGGTAACACTAAGATTGTTCCTTATTCTCAAACAAAAAAGTAATGGATTTTTGGGAAAAATATTCATTGAAGTGTATGAATTTCAAGTGACTTTTGTGACACCCAAATTAATTCAATTATTAAACAATTAGAAATTTAATTATTAATTTAATTAAAGGTTTAATTATTGGCATTTTTGAATTAATAGATTTAATGGATTAATTAAATAATGGAAGTGTTGGGGGTGTGAAGTTGAATTGTAGGGTGTATGGTGTAAAAAGCTCTACTTAAATCCTAATTTATTTATTTCTATTATTTGGCAAATAAAAAGGAATAAATAAAGGAATAAAAGGAAACAAGTGAGAATAGGAAATTAGGATTGCATTCTACGTGAGATTGGAAAAGAGAAGAGAAAGAGGAGAAAAAGCCAAACGCCGAGAATTCGAAGATTCATCGCGAGGTAAGGGGGGATTGAATCTGATTATTATGCCTTATAGGTTTTGATGATCAATAGAACGAATCGATCCGTTAGAAATCTCAAAATTATGATTCTAGTTTGTGCCCTACCGTTATAAACCGACGTAATAATTTAATTGGGAATGATAATAATGATCAATGGTGTAGGATGATTGTAGAATAATTGGAAAAAATAATTCTGATGTTAATTGGGTGTGAAAATACATAAGGATTATTGTTTATGATTGTACCATGTCTGTTGGTAATGAATGAATTAATTGGAACAGTATATAGTGAAAACAAACTGAGTTTTTGATGAAAAGTACAACATGGGTCGACACAAGGAGTCTTTCATCGATGCAAGCAGTAGAAAAAGGTTTGGGTCGACTCAAAAAGGTTTGGGTCGACTCACGTGGTGGGAAAATGAGTTATGCATCGATACAAGGATGCTATGCATCGATTCATAGAAAGGAAACAGGGCTATGCATCGACACATACGATGCATGTATCGACACATACTGAATAGATTTTAGAAAATACGAAATTTTTAACTGTATGCATCGATGCATACGTTCTATGTGTCGACACATGCTGTTTATGCATTGATGCATAGGCTTATGCATCAATGCATACTGTGTTGGGCTGAACATGAATTTTTCTGAAAACGGTTTTGGTCATATCGTTGCGACCGTAACTCCGATTTAGGCATAGTTGGTATCGTTGGAAAGCTTAGAACGAGTACTATCTAATAAAAACACTTTTAAAACCAGTAATTGAAATATTGGGAGATTTTTATGGCTTCCGTAGGAAGAATCCGTTGTAATTCGTGATTGTGCCATTAACTTTGTGTATACTTGTTGTATGTTAATTCTATGTGTTGTAATTAATGCCATATACGCATGATTGTATTGCTATTATATGTTGTTGCCGATGTTGCATATTCATGATGCTTGTTGATATCACGAGTTGTTGTTGTTGTGTATACCGGTGATAGTCTTACTAATTGAAGGGTAAACGTTTGGCATATTTTTGCTTTGTGATAATTTGTTTCATGATTATGCTGTACCTGTTATCCATTATGATTGAGTTGTTATCATGTGATATATTGGTGTTGGCATTGTGTGGAATTATGTGGTGATCATATTCCGTTGATTGAATGTTGCATGCTTTTGATGTGCATGCATGAGCATTCTGGTGATGGTTCATTCCCATTGTGTGTAATTGAACTTGCAGAGCCAATAACCGTACCCAATGTATAGTGGTGGTGAGGCTAGATTCTTGACCCAGTGGTGTATGGGTGAATCGTTGATTGACGTTGTTTTCCGAGGTGTAAGCGGAACCGGGTGTGAACTTGGTTCACGTTTGGTACCACATGCATTGAGTCTGCATTGCATATGTAATTATAACATGTTAGGATGGTTTCCAGTGTTATAATTGCATTGATTATTGTTCTGTGCATAATGAATTGTATGGAATGTAATTGTGGATTTGTTAATCTGGTTATGCTAATGCGGGTGGAATAATGTATTGATTATTTTATTGTTTTAAAGAAATGTATAATGCATTTTAGTCTTGATGAAATCTCACCCTTACTTTAATGATTTCAGATTGAGGAGATTAGCTGCTCGGGAATTGGTGAGGACAGCTTATAGAGCTGTGCTACGTAGTTAGTCCGCGTGTCAGTGTCATGCTCTGGTAGTTGTGACACTGGGAACGATCGTTTGGAATTTTTATGGATTTAAAACTGGTTCTTTTGGTTTATGTTATGGAATAGTTGTGATTTGAATTATTCCAGATTTTTATGTTATTTCCGCTGTATATGTTTTATTGAATAAGTTCTTCAGTAAAAGGCATGATCACTGTTTTGTTATTTTTGAATTCTTAAAATTGTGACGCCCTTGATGTTATGAATAAAACTCTGATTAAAATTATATAAATCGCGGGGAAATTAGAAGGGGTGTTACAACTTTGAAATGCTTCCACAAATATTTCTTTATTGGGATTGACCAGATCGATGGTTGCCTCAATGAACATGGAGAGATACTCTCTCGAGGACTCGTAGTTCGCATAACGAACATTGAACATGTTGGTGGTTAAATCTCCAAGAGTTGATGAATTAGCTTTTATACATGTGAAAAAGTACATAATGTGTGAAACCCTTATGCTGGTAAGGGTATCCATAGGCCTTATAATTTTTTTGGTGGTTTAGTGCTTTCTCACGATTGTGAGAACCTTAGTTTGGTGTTAATTTTGCATGTGTATCTAAGTTGTAAACAATTCTAATTAGTTGTTATCAGTTGTAATAAGTTATCCTTCCTCATGCAAGAGATATGGTCTTTAAAGAGGCCTATAGGCCTAGAGTCTAGGGTTTCTCGGGAATGATAACCACTCACTCAATCCCATTAGTCGATAATTGAGTCCCTATTATATAAAGAGATATGGTTGATATAGTGGACTCTAAATGCTCTCTTATCGAGGCGTGTTTCCCATCATTTCCCACGATGGGCGAGTAAGGAATAATAAGGGCGAGGTGACCTTCAATACGGGCGATAGAAGAGATTCACCCCTCGAAAGGCATTGTCCTTTACTGGAGGCCGTGATTCCCTCTCCTTTGGTGGGATTTCTACCAATATAACACTACAATTTTATCGACAGGTCTTAGTAGGTAATCATCAACACTTTATGGGGGGTTCATGTACCACTACAATGTTGCCTTCTTAAACGTACGAGATATGAAAATGTATTACAAGGAGTCAATGACTCTTATTATTTCCATTTAAGTGTTGATGGCACTAGTGTACTCTTGTAGACAACTATTTCCACTGAAGGCTTTCAAAAACGAAGGCTTGAAATTTTTCAGTACTAAAGTAGCATACATTTCATCAAAGCGAGGATGAGAATTTAGGATCTTGTTGTTCTCCGGTGGATCGTCGGTTTGTCATTATTGATGAAGGTGTATGAAGTGGAAAAATTGGCATGACATGTCGATCATACTCGTTTTACCCATTTTTTATCACAGGGAGGGCCAAAGTTTTAGAATCACACCCTCTAATTTTAACGACATGGCTAGGCATAACCCTTTTTTTGTAAGCTTTTGCAGACACATTCACTATCAAGTAATTTTAATTATTTTTTCCTTTAGGGATGCAACGACTACTTTCCCGTCCCACCATGCCCTCTTAGTTTTGTAGGATAGGTTAGAATTTTAGGCCTGCCACCATCAACCATGCAAGCCCCGCTCCGCCCCATTTTTGTGGGCTTTTGCAGGGGCGCATGCCTGTTCGCCATCACCGCCGCTACTGCTCGCAATTACTCGTCTAACCATTGAGGAAGAAAGATTAGAGAAAATGGAGTTTTAGTTGAAAATGTGGTCCGAGTGAATTTTACACGGGGCCTCGGTGGACGCTTAATATACTTGTGGTAGTTATAATAGAGAATACAATGTCTGCGATGAGATGCACAAGAAGACATTTTTAGGTTATGATTTGTAAAAAGTGATGGATCTCTTCCCAACCATGTGATTGAGATATTTATAGACATGTAACTTTGGCCAAAATGTTACTAAGGAACAAACTCTAAAACCTAATAGCTCAACCAGATCGTGGAAATAGGAGGAATTAGTCCTCCACCTTAATAGAGAAAGTAATTACCTTCCTAGACAAGTGAGCATTGCACATTATTATATGGCTAGAGGTTGGAGTGGTTTAGGCTAAACCAAATGATTCACGTCTCAAGCATATTGGGTCGAACGAGGTGACATCACGCACATGTGATGTCGCCCATTCATATCCAATCTCTTCTCATGTCATTCTTAAACTAAGTACATAATGAGTAGACTTTTGAGACCCTTACAAAGTTATTCCAATTCAAATTTCTTCAAATTCAGAGTTTAGAAGGAGAATGTGATTAAAGTAAGGCATCCCAATTCAAAACAATGTCATGGCTTGTAAGTTATAAATAGGTTGTTTTTTTGATAACAAGCTTTCCAAATATGCATTTTAATCCCATTTTAACCATAGTGATGAATTTTTAAATGCAACAAAGTCTAGTTTTGCATCCATGTGGTTTTGTTGGGCACATCGCAAAACTTGCGGCTAAACAATTACAAAGTGTAGACAGCTAATTGTGGGAAATCCACCAAATATCTATGATGAGTTTCTATCAATCTTGGTGAACAAGATTGATATCACCATACACAATAACAATGAGCAATTAAAGAAAGAAAGAAGAAGGAAATATTTTATGCAGAGTTTTCTCTCTGCCCACAAACTGTGGAGAATTTCTTATTCACTTGCAACTACAAATTCTGTGAATACAACTTGATTACAAAATTAAGGGTTACTCCTCTATTTATAGATTTAGGTTAGCTTGCTCCCTAAGCTAAAGCCCAAAACTATAGAAGCCCAAAATATCTATTTGGAAGTAAATCAACTCTATTATATTCTAGATCTAAATGAAAACTAAATCTAAATCTAAAACAAATCAAATTTATGTGCAGCTTGCTTTGACACACAAGCTCTTCGATTGGGTCGGCTTCTTTCGAGCAACCTGTTTCGATCCACCTCTGACCCTTCGACACATACATAGTTTCGACACACATGAATTACTTTCAACACACAACCTAATTCATTATGTCTAAACTATCTACATTCATCATTGCTCATAGTCTTCGAAATACTTCGACCTATACACCCTTTGTCATTGATGTCTGTAATCTGATTCTCAGTTCTACAGTGTTCCAAATTCATCTTCCCATCTGCTACCTGCTCTCAAAGATAGTGGAACCTCATTTTGATATGCTTACTTCAACCATGTGTTATCGGATTCTTTGCTAGATTGATAGCTGACATGTTGTCGATCTTCATGGTAATTGCTACATGATCTTTACATGTGATTTCTTCGACCAAGTTCACCATCCAAGTTGCTTGACATGTAAAAAGAGAAGCATATATGTATTCTTCTTTGCATGATGAGAATGCCACAACTGGATCCTTTCTCGAATTCCAAGCAACTGGCGCACCACCTAACATAAACACATATCCTGCTGTAGATTTTTGATCTTCAGCATCACTACACCAGCTCGAATCTATGTACCCCACTAACTTGCATTCTTTTCCTTTATCAGCTGCAGGAAACAAAATTCCATAGTTAAGAGTTCCTTTCAAATACCTCAATATTCTCTTCGTTGCTGCTAGGTGAGATACCTTTGGCTTCTGCATGAATCTACTTACCATACTAACACTGTATGCTAAGTCAAGCCTAGTATGAAAAAGGTATCTTAAGGACCCAATAAGTCTTCTATATTGGGTTAAGTCGACATCATCCTCTTCAGGGTCTTTCGACAGTCGCAGTCTTGGTTCTGCAGGTGTCGAAGTCGAATTGCATTCTTCTATCTCAAATCTCTTGAGAATTTCTCCTGCATATCTTTTTTGATGCATCATCAAACCTCTACTAGTCTTGTAGAATTCGATGCCAAGGAAATATGAAATGTCACCTAGATCAGACATTTCAAATTCCTTGTTGAGATCTCCTTTGAAGTCTTCGATCTTCTTCTTACAGCTACCTATGATTAACAAGTCATCGACATAGAGACATAGTATAAGAAATTTACTATTGCTTCTTCTTACATATACTCCATGTTCAGTTGTGCACTTCAAAATTCCTTCTCCCTTAGAAATCTATCAATCTTCTTATTCCAAGATCTTGGAGCTTGCTTCAATCCATACAGGGATTTATAAAGCCTGTTCACCTTCATCTCTTTGTTATGTTTCACAAACCCAATTAGTTGTTTAACATAGACTTCTTCGTGTAAGGGTCCATTCAGGAATGCATACTTTACGTCCATCTAACATATATGCCAACTATTTATTTCTACTAAACCGGAAACCAACCTGATTGTTTCGATCCTAGCCACAGGTGCAAAAACCTCATCGAAGTCGATTCCTTCTTTATGGAGAAATCCTTTTGCCACTAGCCTTGCTTTGTATCGAGTTACTTCTCCTTTAGGATTCATCTTCAGTTTGTATACCCACTTGACATCAATTTCCTTCTTGCCTTGAGGTAATTCGACAAGTGACCAAGTGTTGTTGTCTTGGATGGATTTCACTTCTTCGTTCATTGCTTTCACCCACTTTGAATCCTTCAATGCTTCAGCTTCATTGACAGGTTCGACATCTACATAGAAAGTATAACGTACCAGGTCACCTTTGTCATCAACCACATCATCTGATGTAACCACACAATATTTCAACCTTGCAGGCATGCATCTTTCTCTCTGAGGTCTGCTTGTGCTTGGTTGATCTATAACTATTGGTTCCTCTTGTCTAACTTCTCTTTCGACTTGAGTTTTTGGTACTTCAAGTAAAATTCTATCTGAGTCTTTCTTGACATTTCGAATCTATTCCCACTCTTTACGCTCATCTATGATCACATCCCTACTGATAACAATCTGCTTGTTCACTGGGTCAAACAACTTATAACATCATGTCGAATGATATCCTACTAGAATCATTTGACTCGACTTTGTCATCAATTTTTCTTCTCAACAAATCTGGAACATGTCTATGTGCAATAGATCCAAATAACTTCAGATGACTCAAGCTAGGCTTTACACCAGACCAATATTCTAATGGAGTAATTCCTTCCAGCTTCTTTGTCGGACATTTGTTCAAAATATATGTTACAATCGACACATCTTCACCCCAAAACTATTTAGATAAATTCTTGCCTTTCAACATACTTCGAACCATATTCATGATGGTTCGATTCTTCCTTTTACAGTCCCATTCTGCTGTGGAGTGTAGGGTGGTACCACCTCATGCACAATTCCTTCTTTTCACATAACCTGTCGAAATCGTTCGACACATACTCTCCACCACCATCAGTTCTCAAAATTTTGAGTTTTCGACCGCTTTTCCTTTCGACCATAGACTTAAACTTGGAAAATACCTCGACCACTTCACTTTTCTTCTTGATCAGGTAAGTCCACAGTTTTCGACTGAAATCATCTATGAACGTGACAAAGTATTTATAACCTCCAAGCGAATACACCTGGATTGATCCACATACATTAGAGTATATGATTTTGATAACAACCTTCAAATTTTTTCCTTCATCCTTGCTGAAGCTATTCTTCTGTTGCTTTGCTTGCACACATTCCTCACACACTCCATTTGGAATGTCGATTTCTAGCAATCCTGAAACCATATTCTTTCTCTTCAAATATCTGATGTCTCTGAAGTTGAGATGACCTAGTCGATAGTGCCATATCCAATCGTCTGTACTTGCTGTAGTCGAAAGTCACGTGTGCTCCATCACATTGAGTTTGATCTTGAAGGTTATATTCTAGGACATAGGAGCCTTCAAGATTAACCTTCCATTCGCATCGACGACTCTTATCATCTTGTCTTTGACAGTCACCTTGTAATTCTTTTTGACCAACTACCCTATACTAAGCAAGTTGCTCTTCATGCATAGAATGTATAGTATGTTTGAAACTACTGCTCTTTTTCCATCTTCCTCATGATTATAACATCTCCAATACCTTCAGCTGCTAGATTATTGTCATTTGCAAATTTCACCATGTTCTTCATTGAGGGCTTTAAATTAACAAAGCAATATTTCCTTCCAGACATATGTAATGAGCATCCTGAATCCAAATACCATTGATCCTTGAATTTTTCTTCATCTCTTGTTGTGACCATCAACGTCATCTCTTCTTCTTCACACTTAACGAACTTTGCATCACTTTCTTTTGCATTTCGCTTCTCTGGACAATCACTCAAATAGTGACCATATTTTTGACAATTGTAACATTGAATGTGACTCTTGTCAGGTTTTCGAACACCACCTCTTCCTCTTTTTGAAACACCACCTCTTTAGTTTCCCTAGTATGGTTTCTTTGATTCGACATATTTCCTCCGTTCTAGTTTCCTCTGCCAGTCGAATTGTTGTAGCCACCTCTACCTTTGTCGAACTACTTTCCTTTGCCTTTGGTTTCTTTTGCTGAATTTGCATGCAAAGCCACATCACTTTTTGTCTTGCCTGTAGCTCTTTCATTAATCCTTTGTTCATGAGATTCAAGCGTCCCTTGGAGCTCTTCCTTTGTCAATTTCTACAAATATTCCCCTTCTTCGATAGCCACCACCATGTGGTCGAACTTTGGAGCCAAAGATCTCAAAATATTTGAAACAACAGCTCTTGTTGTTAATGTTTCTCCACATATCTTAATTTGATTCACTAGTTTTGTAACCCTAGTGAAGAAGTCACATATGCTTTCGTTGTCTTCCATCTGAAGCAATTCATACGTTCTCTTGTGAGTTTGTAACCTCACCTCTTTCAATTTTTCTGCGCCTCCAAATTTTTTCTCAAGAATGTCCCAAGCTTCTTTTGCGGATTCTGTATCCCTAACCTTTTCGAAGTTGTCTGAACTCAGACATTGATAAATTATAAAGAGGGGTTTATAACTCTTCTTCTCTGATTCTGTGTGTTCTTGTTTTTCTTCTTCTGAAGCGTCTTCTTCAAGCTCTTTTACTCCATCCTTTACAAGATCCCACATGCCTTGAAAACGGAATAAAACCTTCATCTGGTTGCACCAATTCTCATAGTTATCTACTTTCAGAATTGGAAGACTTGTTGGATAATTTGCATTCCCATAGCTCACTACCATCGCGACTTCTTCTTCTACGATCGTTCTTGATTGTTCTTCCCTTGAATCGAAATCGGATCTCTTGATACCAAATGTTGGAAATCAACCAAATATCTATGATGAATTTCTACCAATCTTGATGAACAAGATTGATATCACCACAGACAATGACAATGGACAATTAAAGAAAGAAAGAAGAAGAAAATATTTTTTGCAGAGTTTTCTCTCTGCCCACAAACTGTGTAGAGTTTCTTATTCACTTGCAACTGCAAATTCTGTGAATACAACTTGATTACAAAATTAGGGGTTACTTCCCCTATTTATAGATTTAGGTTTAGCTTTCTCCCTAAGCTAAAACCCAAAACTATAAAAATCCAAAATATCTATTTGAAAGTAAATCAAATCTATTATATTCTAGATCTAAATCAAAACTAAATCTAAATCTAAAACAAATCAAATATGTGTGCAGCCTGCTTCGACACACAAGCTCTTCGATTGGGTCGACTTCTTTCAAGCAACCTACTTCGATCCACCTCTGACCCTTCGACACACATAATTTCGACACACATGAATTACTTTCAACAATAATATGTGCACTTTTATTTTATACCTTATAATAGATGCTTTTTTGTAAGGCAACAAATTTATTTTAAAAATGAGTACCTCAGTACATGGTACTCCAAAATGATGTTATTACTAAAAAAGTGCTAAACATGGCACACATAAAAAGTTAGTAGTACAAAGTATATGT
The DNA here is from genome assembly GCA_021764765.1 of Vicia sativa. Classification (NCBI taxonomy): domain Eukaryota; kingdom Viridiplantae; phylum Streptophyta; class Magnoliopsida; order Fabales; family Fabaceae; genus Vicia; species Vicia sativa. The sequence continues at coordinate 8,027,619 of CM038793.1, forward strand.
CATTGTGAATCACATTTACAACATGCAGGTAGGCCACCTTAGCATTACAAGTTCAAAAGAGCCATCATCATGTCACAACATTTATACCATTCTATTTTCAGATTCAATGGCATCTTTTATCCCTAGCTACATCTCGCGTGCACGTAAAGAGAACCGTAGAAATAGGTGCCTTTTCTTTTTCTTGTTTATTTGTTTGACTCAAATTAGTAAAGATTCAGTGTCTTCAATTGTTAGTTTTAAATTTTAATTATTTAATTTCATGAAAATAGGAAAAAATGGTTGTGTCCTTGGTTTGATCATTGCTCTCATTCTCCTATGTTGTGAACCAACAAACTTGAGGATTAGAACATAATCTAGATTCAAATATGAAAATGTTTGGTTAGAGGACTCGGATTTAAATGATTTTGTCGATGATCATTAGACTTTTTTTGCCAACAAATGCAAGAATAGATTGGATCGAAACAGAGGGCATGTGGACACCAATAATATCAATTATTTTGAAATCCTGAGAAAATACATAACTCGCTTATTAATAAGAAAGACATTTATTTGACGTCAACGTGCCAAAGTTATTCTACTCTTGAGAGAGACCTTAATACAAAAATGTTTCCATATCGTAACCACGTTTAAGAAGGAAAGTCAATTGGATTAATGTTCTTGTGGATGATAATGGAATTAAACATATTGGAGAATGTTGTCATTGACTATTTCACTAATCTATTTAAAATTATATCAATCATTCTTTCTCTATTGAAAAAAATCAACCTCACTTCTCCTTTATTCCTTGAAGAATTTAGAGCAATTATGTTTTCAATAAAGCTTGATAGATGTCTAGGTCTCGACGGTTTTAATCTGGATCTTTATCAACAAGAGATTTTCTAAATTGGTTGTATCTTGTTAGCTAAAGGTACATTTCCCTCCACTCTTAATTTGATGCCCTATTTTTCTTTGTAATGTGATCTATAAAAAAGTTTATAAAGTCCTTACAAATTGGTTGAAAATTATTATCGATAAATGTATATAAGAAAATCCATCTTCTTTTGTGCCATATAGGTATATTCTTGACAGCAACATGACCTTCATCGAAATTACTCATTATATACAATAAAAAATGGAAGGTAAAGTTGATGACTTTGATTTAAAAATAAATATAAGCAAGGTTATGATCAAAATGATTGGGATTATTTATGTGAAACTACGACAAAGATATGTTTCTCAAGACAATGGATTTCATTGATTACGTTGAATGTTGAATTTATTGATAATATTTTCAATGTTAATGATAGTGTTTGGGATTTTTAAAATATTTATATCCTGTGGCCACTATTATAAACAACAATAATAAAAAATTAATTTATTAAATAATTGATATATTTAATATATAATAATAATCAGATATATTCAAGTGTCTCATTTCTTATTTAAAAAGTGGAAGCTAGAGAAGAAATACATTGTGTTAAGATCCTCCATTGTTACACCTATTATTTTCACCCCTTAGACTAGTTTTTCAAGGCAATAATTAAGAAGCCACAACAATGAAAGATAATATCATAATATATGAAGTTAATCACGCAATCGATTATAAAATATTTGAGACTTTTTTCTACAATTGTAATACTTCCCAAATTAATAGAGACTCTATTGTTGGTATTGATTGTGTGTAGACATTCCTTGGTAATATGAAGTATTTAGGACTTCTATTAATGATTGGTAGAAGTAAGAAGGGAATTTCTAAGATTACTAAAGGATATAGTTTGGAAAAAAGATCCGCTTATCGAAATAGAAAATTCTTCTTGAAGGTGGGTTGGAAAGTTCTCACATAACTAGTGATCAAACCATCCCATATATTTCATATAAGAATCTTCCTTGTACCTTCCTCTTTGAATGGTGAAATTGAGATGATGAACTAGTTCTAGTGGGACACTCGTATTCAAGTGTTGCATTGGTTGCCATGAGAAAATATTTCAATGCATAAGAATATCAGTGATATGGGCTATTATGTGAATTTCTTAATCCATCCCATATATTTCTTATCTATTTTAATGAAATTTTATTTTTGTCCTCGAGATATCGGAAATAAATTTCTGATTAGCATTCTATATCATGGAAATCACGTTGAAAAGGGTTGGGTGTACATTTTGGATTTTAAATTGTGAGAACAAGTGAGACTAAATTTGGAATAAATTCAAAATATGATGCATACTGGAAGTATATTTTCGGTTCCACTCAAATATTTCAGAAAGTGAGAACAAGTGACACCAAATTTAGAATAAATTTAAAATATAGTGCATATCGAAAGTATATTTCTGATTTTAGTTAAAATTTTTAGAAAATAGTACGTACCAGGAATAAATTTTCGATTTTATAAAAGACAATTTAAAATTTTCACTGGGTACGCCCCACCCTTACGAGGTGAGTTAAGAAATTCACTCAATTATTAGTTTCAACCTTGATTTATTTGGTAATTACAAGAATGGTGCATCTTCTTTGATTAGAAAAATCTTATTCCTTGATTATTCAAAGCTCATACGATATAAAAAATGGGTGAAGTAGAGGATGGTATTTCTTTTTAATTAAAAAAAGGACACATGGGTGTGGTTCTAAGTTTGAGCAAGTTTTGATGATTGCCTCAATAAACATTATATTTTCTAAACATCACCAAGGAACGGACCTAAATAATAAAAAAACGTGATTTGATGTGAAGTTTGAGTTCTTTTATTTTGTTAAGTTCATTTTTGTAAATAGTGGTGTATCTATCTTAGTATAAAAATACTCACACATGGTTACAAATATCATTTTCCAAACATAACTCTTTCAAAATCCTATTAAAAAATCTTTGAAAAAGAGAAATATAGTTTTTAACTAGCATAATCAATTATGATTATGTAGAGAATAAATTATGTGCATGTTTGGATTGACTTCTACAAGTCTCAGAATCAATTCTACAGTTGTAAAATTGATTCTGGATAATTTTGAGGTGTTTAGTTTATCAAAAGTAGAACTGATTATGTTTTTAGCATTGATTATATTTGAAGTTAGAATTTGTAGCTTCTACCTTTAAAATTGATTCTGGATGATTTTTATACTAAAATTATTGTTCAACTCACTTTTATATAAATGTATCCAAACATAAATCAATTTTACCAAACTCAATTAAACTATAATCTATTATGTCTATTGCCAATCCAAACATACACGTATATAATCAATTATGGATGTGGTATAATTGATTATGAGACATCTTATTGAGTAATCGATCATGGTTATTGCATAATCGATTATGGTGCATATATGAGAAAAAATGTCTAAAATTCTTTTGAGTAATCTATAACATTCATGTCATTAATGGTTATGGGAAAATTGTAGACATTTTCCATTGTTTCCTTTTAACAAAAATTTATGACAACTTGGTTTTATAAAGGGCTCAATATATCATTTGAAAATCACATATGTTGACTGAAAATCTTACAAATGTTCTTTTCTAGACAATTGTTATACATGGATTGAATAAATAAATAAGCAATTGTTAGAGGATTAACCAGAGATTTCCAAGTTTATTCTAGATGACATGCTGTCATTGTGCGTCATTTAGCAAGAAAAATCGGGAAAAAATTGACAAGAAATAACCAAGTTAGAAAGCACTTATGGGTGAAGAAAATCACATTTGGAAAACTAGTGAAAAAAGGATAAAAAATGTGCTGCTTTGCCTCTAGATTTTATGCGCCCCCATTGAGTTGTAGTGCGCTCGTATTGATCCCAACAAGATCATCATCGATAATGGTTCAAATTTAGACAACACAATGATGGAGGAACTTTGCAAAGATTTCAAGATAGAACATCACAACTCTTATCCCTACATACTAAAGATGAATGGTGTTGTCGAAACGGATAACAAAAACATCAAGAAGATTATTCAAAAGATGATGGTTGTAACATACAAAGATTGGCAGGAGATACTCCCTTTTGCTCTACATGGTTATCACACAATCTGTCCGCACTTCAACAGGGGCAACTCCGTTTTCACTAGTATATAGAATGGAAGCACTACTCCCCATAGAGGTTGAGATCCCATCAATGAGAGTTCTAACTGAGTGGTGTCAAATAGATACAACCAACTGAACTTAATTAAAGATAAAATAATGACGACCTTGTGTCATGGTCAGTTATATCATAAAAAAATGAAACAGGTGTTTGATAAGAAGCTTTGACCTTGTGAGTTTAGAGAAGGCGGCCTTGTGCTTAAAAGAATTTTATCTTTTCAACCCGATTCTAGGGGCAAGTAGGCTCCTAATTTTGAATGTTTGTATGTGGTTAAGAAAGTCTTCTCCGGCGGTGAAATGTCTCTTATAACTATGCACGGTGAAGAACTTCTGCGCCCTGTAAATTCTGATGCAGTCAAGAAATACTTTTCCTAAAAGAAGTGAAAGAACAACTCACTAAGTTGAAAACCTGAAAGGGCTACTTAGGCAAAAATGAGCATCTCAGTGGACTGAAAACTCGAAAGGGCGGTCAAGGAAAAAATAAGAGACATAAACCGAAAAATAATAATCCCGGTAGATTAAAAACTAGAAAGGGTAATCTAGGAAAAAATTAGGGATCTTCGTGACAAGTAGTTGCATTGGTCCAAGTCTGATCTACGTCAAGTGTCATGTGAAGCTATCTTCACCAAAATATCTAAGGAAAATTCTAAGTACAGTTGGAATTCAAAGTTAAAAGGGAGAATAAGATTGTGTATTTCAATATGATTGTTCCCTATACTCACCATTTTTCAAACTTTGTAAAGATCCATGGAGTTACGCTATTCGCGAACTACCTTTCTATTAAATAAATTTGAGCCTTTTCCCATTTGTTTTCTACTCTTATTTTATTTCAACTTTACAAAAATCTCTTTTGTTCTTGATGATGATTTTGAAACAATTTACTAAAACAAATGTGTATGTACACAACAACAAGAGACGTTTTCTTGAGATTTGCGAATTCATAAGGGAAAATTAAAAGTTATTCCAAAGAAATGTTAAGTCTTGAAGTGTGTAACTAAGAAAACAACATTGCTTCTTCAGACTGTCGAATGGTGTTGCTTTTCTAGTTAATCTTTCAAAGATTTGTTGCTTCTCCTATTCAGAATATGAGACGTCGAGTTTCTCCTTATTTAAGAGATTATCCCTACTCCTGAAGGTAGTGACCTCATGATAATTTCCTACTCCATCAAGGAACCTATATATTTATCCCCGAGTGATGTAGTGATTACCCAAGTGCCAGTTATATCATTTGTTATCTCTAGTTTATTTATGGTCTACATACTCATGAAATTCATTCATACTTATATCATTTATGTGGATTTGCATATTTATCGATATACCTAAGGCTACTTACTTTGGTTGTATTTTTCCCTAAATAGTGTATTTGGCCCCCCATGAATGAATTCACTCTTTTCAATAGAATATGAGATGTAAGCAAAAATATATGCATGCCATCTTTGGTTTCCCCATTGAGTTTATCCCTTATGCGAGGGTTTTGCTTTAGTTTTCCGGTTTATCTCTGGATAGGATAAATCCCTGGTTAAGTTTATTCCTCTTTGGGAAAAGTCATGTTTGACTGTGTCTCTCCAGTTTATTCCTGGATTGAACCTTATCTTTGACAAATATATTTGTTTGGATCTCTCTGGTTGGTTGAACCCTTGAGTGAGGGTTCATTTATTTTGCACATTTGAATACTTTCTTTGTATTTGAAGGGTGATAACTTGCAGTTGTTGGTGATCCCCAATGAAGATTTTGCCTCCTCAGTAAATAATATGTTTATGATTCCCTAGAAAGTTGAATATTTTCCCAACAACATTATTGCCATACCCTCAGAATTACTACCTGACAACAAGTAATGGTGTCTTTATTTGAGAAAATTGTGTTTCCCCGGATTTCCTTTTGGGAAGAAAAATAACAAGTGTCTTTGAATAGACTGTCCAATCCCTAGAGAAGTATATCCCTATATATCAGATTGTTACTTACCTCCAGGGATGGTTATTCTCTTCAATATGATAGGGATATTTTGTTGTGAAGATTGTTATTTACCTCAATAAATGGTTAATCTCTTCAATATGATAGGGATAATTAGTTGTGAAGATTGTTATTTACCTCAATGGATGGTTAATCTCTTCGATGTGATGGAGATAATTCATTGTGAAAACCTTTTTCAAGTAGAAAACTTGATTAAACAAGAATTTGATACTCGTTCATCGTGGGAAAGTTTATCACTACCGAGACCCGTTCGTCGTGGGGAGGCTTATTATTACCTTGTTTCAAATAGAAGCTTATTTAAAAGGCTGATTCTTTGAAGTTATTAGTCCACCTTAATTAAAGATTATGGTATCATATTTTATTTTCCTCTGTTTGGGATTGTTCCTCTAATAGAGTTGAGTTCTCTTCTCTCCTTGAGTTGAATTAATCCTCTCCCCAATAAGTCAGTTTTCCTTAGATTTGTTTTTATTTTTATCCCTAGTGAGATTTTTGTTATACCTTCAAAGGATTCTTTGTTACTTATTGTCTACAAAAGTCAATTGTCACTCAAAAATCAAAGTTGTACGTTTGGTCAACTTTGAGTTTCAAAAGTCAAGAATCACCAAGACATCCAAATTTGTCAACATTGATCATCAAGAATCAAGAAATTTAGAAAATTCAACAAAAGTCAAAGAGGAAGATTGTCCAACACTTAGAAAAATTCAAGTGTTTTTGTGCTTAAAAAACTCTAACTTCACGAACAAGTTTCACCAAGATATAATTGATTCAAAGAAAACTTCCAACATGAAAGGTATAGAGAATGAAAAGTTCTACAACTTTTTCGATGAGGGTTGATCTCCAAAAAATGCTTAAATCAAGACATATGAGTCCTTGAAGTTATGATGTTTTTGTCCAACACAGAAAAAATATCAAACAATTTTTTTGACCTTAAAGGTGACCTAATTTGTGGCCAATTTTCACCATGATCCAAGTTGATTCAATGAAAGTGTTCAACATAAAAGTTGTAGATATAGTTGCAAGATTTCCAAAATGTCCAAGAGCATGAATGTATCTCACTTAAGTTGGAAGTTTCTAATTTTTAAAGATGGATGATCAAGGTTGCATTAGAAGCCATTTTTGGAAGAAAGTTACCACTTCCATTTTCATAAAGCAATATTTTGCATAAAGTTTTTTTTGAGCACATACCTCTGCCCTATTCTGAACACACTCTACATGAATCAAGGAAACAAAGTTCATTCACCAAGTATTCCTCGTACTTTGCCTTGCAACATGGATTTACAACTTTTCTTCACCACCAAGTTTCACAATTTTTGGTAGTAAAAGCTAACTAGTCCCGACCTATGGTTTCTTTACAAATAGAGACCACTTTCGCACTTTAAAAAAACCAATTAACAACTACCAAAACACCTCTAAACTCTCTCAAATCAGAATTGGCATAAAAACTCCATTGTTGAAGCTCAAAATTCATTTCTTCGAAATTCACGAACCTTGCGAGTTTCTTGCAATCTAATCATTCATACACCTCACCTACATCATATAGAAGTTGTCCAAACCAGTATTTTAAAAAATGGACCAGGCATTAAGTCGGTGAGGGTACTGGGTCACTGGTTTATTGGTCGAACCACAAGGTCACTGGTCGAACCGCATGACTAAACCGGGTTGAACTTGATAACTTAGTTGAATAGACCGATCATTATAACAAAACTATATAGTTATAAAACTTGTCGAACTTGATGTTTCAGTCTCTACAAAATATAATTAGCACTTAAATTTTAAAAAAATATCATATCATAAATAAATTCACAAGTTCATAATTTAAACTCAAATTTTAAACATAGGTATCACATATAACAAAATAGTACAAAATTACAAAGTTTAATTGCAAACAAAGCCTAATTGTAATATAATCTAATTGAATAGTTTATAACAAAATAACTCCATTGTCTAATATATTTAGTTTCAAGGAGGAAATATTATTTCAATGTTGAGATCTCCTTCTTCAATATCAAAACCATTTACAACAAAATCAATCGCATGTGCAACATCTTCCCCGTCATGATATCATTACTTTATTTTATTTTTTATATTTTATTTAAAATTTTATTAAAATAATCAAAACGATGTCGTTTTGATTTTTTTAATATTAAAAAATTAAGAAAAAAATGAAAAAATATGAAAAAAAATATAAAAAAGCAATTAAACCACACGTTTAAGAAAACCGCTGTTTTTTTTCCAGTTTTAGCGGTTTACACTGGGTTTTTCCGGTTCACACCGGTTTAATGACAAATCCGATCGAACAATTGACCTAGACAGGTTACCTGGCCGGTTCCCGGTCTGGTATGGTTTTAAGACATTGGTCCAAACCCAAGAACAACTTCTATAACATCATCTTCATCGTCATGCTAACTCCATAATCGAAGCTTGCACATTGACTTAATTGATTCAACAACATTCAAAGAAAAGTAAGGATTGAAATAGCTTCAGGGAGGTCCAAGGAAACTAAATCAATCATCACTTTGTATCTGTAACTGCTAGAAGAAGCATTGGACTTTTTTCAATAGGTAAGGATTTTTTAACTTTAAAATCTCCATACATGCATCATTTTAGTTCACTTCAATTTTCTTATGATTTATATTCACTTAAAATTTCATCATGTTATCTTAAGATTTATGTTCACTTCAATTTTCACCAGATTTTCTGAAGACTTATATTCACTTAAAATTTCACCAGATTTTCTGAGGACTCATATTCACTTCAAATTTCATCATATTTTTTTAAGATTTATATTTCCTTCAATTTTCATCATATTTTCTTAAGATTTATATTCACTTCAAACTTAATCAGATTATCTTAAGATATATGTACACTTTAATTCTCACTGGATTTTTTGAAGACTTATATTAAATTAAAATTTCATCAGATTTTTTGAAGACTTCTATTGACTTCAAATTTTATCATATTTTCTTAAGACTTATATTCACTTCAAATTTAATCAAATTATCTTAATATTTATCTTCACTTCAAATTTTATCAGATCATCTTAAGATTTATGTGCACGTCAATTTTCATAAGATATTCTGAAGACTTATATTCACTTCAGATTTCACCAGATTTTTTGAAGACTTATATTCACTTCAAATTTCATCAAATTGTTTTAACATATTTCCTTCAAATTTCATCATATATTCTTAAGATTTATATTCACTTCAAATTTAGTCATATTTTCTTAAGATTTATATTCACTTCAAATTTCATTAGATTATCTTAAGATTTATGTCCACTCACATTTTCACCAGATTTTCTGAATACTTATATTCACTTTAAATTTCATCAGTTTTTTTAAGATTTATATTTCCTTCAATATTCATCATATTTTCTTAAGATTTATATTCACTTCAAATTTCATAAGATTATCTAAAGATTTATGTTCACTTTAATTTTCAACAGATTTTCTGAAGACTTATATTCACTTAAAATTTCATATGATCTTCTGAAGACTTATATTCCCTTCAAATTTAATCAGATTTTCTTAAGACTTATATTCTCTTCAAATTTCATTAGATTATCTTAAGATTTTTATTCACTTCAAATTTCATAAGATTATCTTAAGATTTATGTGCACTTTAATTTTCATCAGATCTTTTGAAGAATTATATTCACTTCAAATTTTACCAGATTTTCTGAAGAATTATATTCACTTCAAATTTCATCAGATTTTTTAAGGTTTATATTTCCTTAAAATATCCTCAGATTTTCTCAAGATTTATATTCACTTTGAATTTTATCAGATTATCTTAAGATTTATGTTCACTTCATTTTTCACCAAATTATTTGAACACTAATATTCACTTCAAATTTCACCAGATTTTCTGAAGAGTTATATTCACTTCAAATTTCACCAGATTTTCTGAAGAGTTATATTCACTTAAAATTCATTAGTTTTTTTAAAAAAAAATTTGTTTCCTTCAATTTTCATCAAATTTTCTTAAGATTTATTTTCACTTAAAATTTCGTCAGAATATCTTAAGATTTTTGTTCACTTTAATTTTCACCAGATTTTTTAAAGACTTATATTCACATAAAATTTCATCATATTTTCTGAAGACTAATATTCACTTCAAATTTCATCTGATTTTCTTAAGATTTATATTCACTTCAAATTTCATCAGATTATCTTAAGATTTATGTCTACTTCAATTTTCACCAGAATTCCTGAAGACTTATGTTCGGTACAAATTTCATAAGATTTTCTGAAGACTTATATTCACTTCAAATTTCATCAAGATATCTTAAGATTTATGTTCTCTTTGATTTTAACCAAATTTTTTGAAGACTAATATTCACTTAAAATTTCATCATATTTTTTAAAGACTTATATTCACTTCAAATTTTATCATATTTACTTAAGATTTATATTCATTTCAAATTTCATCAGATTATCTTAAGATTTATGTTCACTTCAATTTTCACCAGATTTTCTGAAGACTTATATTCACTTCAAATATCATATTATTTTTTTAAGATTAATATTTTCTACGATTTTCATCAAATTTTCTTAAAACTTATGTTCACTTCAAATTTCAACAGATTTTCTGAAGACTTATATTCACTTCAAATTTCATCAGATTATTTTAAATTTTATATTTCCTTCAAATTTCATCAGATTTTCTTAAGATTTATATTCACTTCAAATTTCATAAGATTTTCTTAAGATTTATATTCACTTCAAATTTCACCAGATTATCTTAAGATTTATGTTCACTTACATTTTCACCAGATTTTCTGAAGACTTATATTCACTTCAAATTTCATCAAGATATCTTAAGATTTATGTTCTCTTTGATTTTAACCAAATTTTTTGAACACTAATATTCACTTAAAATTTCATCATATTTTTTAAAGACTTATATTCACTTCAAATTTTATCATATTTACTTAGATTTATATTCGTTTCAAATTTCATCAGATTATCTTAAGATTTATGTTTACTTCAATTTTCACCAGATTTGCTGAAGACTTATATTCACTTCAAATATCATATTATTTTTTTAAGATTAATATTTTCTACGATTTTCATCAAATTTTCTTAAAACTTATGTTCACTTCAAATTTCACCAGATTTTCTGAAGACTTATATTCACTTCAAATTTCATCAGATTATTTTAAATTTTATATTTCCTTCAAATTTCATCAGATTTTCTTAAGATTTATATTCACTTCAAATTTCATAAGGTTTTCTTAAGATTTATATTCACTTCAAATTTCACCAGATTATCTTAAGATATATGTTCACTTACATTTTCACCAGATTTTCTGAAGACTTATATTCACTTTAAATTTTATCAGTTTTTTAAGATTTATATTTCCTTAAATTTTTATCATATTTTCTTAAGATTTATATTTACTTCAAATTTTATCAGACTATCTAAAGATTTATGTTCAGTTCAATTTTAAACAGATTTTCTGAAGACTTATATTCACTTAAAATTTCATCAGATTTTCTGAAGACTTATATTCACTTCAAATTTCATCAGATTATCTTAAGATTTATGTTCACTTCAAATTTCATCAGATTATCTTAATATTTATGTCCACTTTAATTTTTATTAGATTTTCTGAAGACTTATATTCACTTCAAATTTCATTAGTTTTTTAAGGTTTATATTTCCTTCAAATTTCATCATATTTTCTTAAGATTTATATTCATTTCAAATTTCATTTCAAATTTCATCAGATTATGTTAAGATTTATGTTCACTTCAATTTTCAACAAATTTTTTGAAGTCTTATATTCGCTTCAAATTTCTCCAGATTTTCTGAAGAGTTATATTCACTTCAAATTTCATCAGTTTTTTTATGATTTATATTTCCTCCAATTTTCATCAAAATTTCTTAAGATTTATTCTCACTTCAAATTTCATCAGAATATCTTAAGATTTATGTTCACTTTAATTTTCACCAGATTTTCTGAAGACTTATATTCACATCAAATTTCATCAAATTTTCTGAAGACTAATATTCACTTCAAATTTCATCAGATATTGTGAAGATATATATTCACTTCAAATTTCATCAGACTATCTTAAGATTCATGTTCACTTTAATTTTCACCAGATTTTCTAAAGACTTATATTCACTTAAAACTTCCTCAGATTTTCTGAAGACTGATATTCACTTCAAATTTCACCACATTATCTTAAGATTTATGTTCACTTCAAATTTTATCAGATTATCTTAAGATATATGTGCACTTCAGTTTTCATCAGATTTTCTGAAGACTCATATTCACTTAAAATTTCTAGTGAAATTTTGAAGACTTATACTCACTTCAAATTTTAGCTGATTTTTTAAAGATTTGTATTTCCTACAATTTTCGTCAGATTTTCATAAGACTTATATTCACTTCAAATTTAATTAGATTTTCATATGATTTATATTCACTTCAAATTTCATAAGATTATCTTAAGATTTATGTTCACTTACATTTTCAACAGATTTTCTAAAGACTTATATTCAATTCAAATTTCATCAGTTTTTTTAAGATTTATATTTCCTTCAATTTTCATCATATTTTCTTAAGATTTATGTTCACTTCAAATTTCATCAGATTTTTTTAAGATTTATATTTCCTTCAATTTTCATCATATTTTTTTAAGATTAATATGTACTTCAAATTTCATCAGACTATCTTTAGATTTAGGTTCACTTTAATTTTCTCCAGATTTTCTGAAGACTTATATCGACTTAAAACTTCATAAGATTTTCTGAAGACTTATATTCACTTCAAATTTCATCAGATTTTCTTAAGAGTTATATTCACTTCAAATTTCATCAGATTATCTTAAGATTTATGTTCACTTCAAATTTCATCAGATTATCTTAAGATTTATGTGCACTTCAATTTTCATCAGATTTTCCGAAGACTTATATTCTCTTCAAATTTTATCATATTTTTTAAAGATTTATATTTCCTTCAATTTTCATCAGATTTTCATAAGATTTATATTCACTTCAAATTTTATCAGATTTTGTTAAGATTTATATTCACTTCAAATTTAATCAGATTATCTTAAAATTTATGTTCACTTACATTTTCAACGAATTTTCTAAAGACTTATATTCAGTTCAAATTTCATCAGTTTTTTTAAGATTTATATTTCCTTCAATTTTCATTAGATTTTCTAAAGATTTATATTCACTTAAATTTCATCTGATTTAATGAAGACTTATATTCCCTTCAAATTTTATCAAATTTTCACAAGACTTATATTCATTTCAAATTTCATCAGATTAACTTAAGATTTATGTTCCCTTCAATTATCACCAAATTTTTTGAAGACTTATATACACTTCAAATTTCACCAGATTTCCTGAAGAGATATATTCACTTCAAATTTCATCATTTTTTTTAAAGATTTATATTTCCTTCAATTTTCATCAAATTTTTTTAAGATTTATTTTCACTTCAATTTTCGTCACAATATCTAAAGATTTATGTTCACTTTAATTTTCACCAGATTTTCAGAAGACTTATTATGTTCACACAATATTTCATCAGATTTTCTGAAGACTAATATTTCCTTCAATTTTCATCAGATTTTCTTAAGATTTATATTCACTTCAAATATCATCAGACTATCTTAAGATTTAGGTTCACATTCATTTTCACAAGATTTTCTGAAGACTTATATTCACTTAAAACTTCATCAGATTTTCTGAAGACTTATATTCACTTTAAATCTCATCAGATTTTCTTAAGACTTATATTCACTTCAAATTTCATCAGATTATCTTAAGATATATGTTCACAACAAATTTCATCAAATTATCTTAAGATTTATGTTCATTTCAATTTTCACCAAATTTTTGGAAGACTTATATTCACTTCAAATTTCACCAGATTTTCTGAAGAGTTATATTCACTTCAATTTTCATCATTTTTTAAAAGACTTATATTTCCTTCAATTTTCATCAAATTTTCCTAAGATTTATTTTCACATCAAATTTCGTCGGAATATCTTAAGATTTATGTTCACTTTAATTTTCAACAGATTTTCTGAAGACTTATATTCACATAAAATTTCATCAGATTTTCTGAAGACTAATATTCACTTCAAATTTGATAAGGTTTTCTTAAAATTTATATTCACTTCAAATTTCATCAGACTATCTTAAGATTTATGTTCACTTTAATTTTCACCAGATTTTCTGAAGACTTATATTCACTTTAAATTTCATCACATTATCTTAAGACTTAAATTCACTTCAAATGTCCTCAGATTATCTTAAGGTTTATGTTCACTTCAAATTTCATCAGATTATCTTAAGATATATGTGCACTTCAATTTTAATCTGATTTTTTGAAGACTTATATTCACTTAAAATTTCACCAGAAATTCTGAAGAATTATATTCACTTCAAATTTTATCAAATTTTTTAAAGATTTATATTTCCTTCAGGTTTCATCTGATTTTCTTAAGATTTATATTCACTACAAATTTCATCAGATTTTGATAAGATTTATATAGACTTCAAATTTCATCAGATTATCATAAGATTTATGTTCACTTCAAATTTCATCAATTTTTAAAATATTTATATTTCCTTCAATTTTCATCAAATTTTCCTAAGATTTATTTTCACTTCAAATTTCGTCAGAATATCTTAAGTTTTATGTTCACTTTAATTTTCACCAGATTTTCTGAAGACTTATATTCACATAAAATTTCGTCAGATTTTCTGAAGACTAATATTCACTTCCAATTTCATCAGATTTTCTTAAGATTTATATTAACTTCAAACTTCATCAGACTATCTTAAGATTTATGTTCACTTAAAAAGTCTCCAAATTTTCTGAAGACTTATAGTCACTTAAAACTTCATCAGATTTTCTGAAGACTTATATTCACTTCAAATTTCATCAGATTTTCTTAAGACTTATATTCACTTCAAATTTCGTCAGATTATCTTAAGATTTATGTCAACATCAAATTTAATCAGATTATCTTAACATTTATCTGCACTTCAATTTTCATGAGATTTTCCGAAGACTTATATTCACTTCAAATTTTATCAGATTTTTTAAAGATTTATATTTCCTTCAATTTTCATCAGATTTTCTTAAGATTTATATTCATTTCAAATTTCATCAGATTTTGTTAAGATTTATATTCACTTCAAATTAAATCAGATTATCTTAAGATTTATGTTCACTTACAGTTTCAACAAATTTTCTAAAGACTTATATTCACTTCAAATTTCATCAGTTTTTTAAAGATTTATATTTCCTTCAATTTTCATGAGATTTTCTAAATATTTATATTCACTTAAATTTCATCTGATTTTCTGAAGACTAATATTCCCTAAAAATTTCATCAAACTTTCACAAGACTTATATTTATTTCAAATTTCATCAGATTAACTTAAGATTTATGTTCACTTCAATTATCACCAAATTTTTTGAAGACATATATACACTTCAAATTTCACCAGATTTCCTAAAGAGTTATATTCACTTCAAATTTCATCATTTTTTTAAAGATGTATATTTCCTTCAATTTTCATCAAATTTTTTTTACATTTATTTTCACTTCAACTTTCGTCACAATATCTTAAGATTTATGTTCACTTTAATTTTCACCAGATTTTTTGAAGAGTTATGTTGACATAAAATTTCATCAGATTTTCTGAAGACTAATATTTCCTTAAATTTTCATCAGATTTTCTTAAGATTTATATTCACTTCAAATATCATCAGACTATCTTAAGATTTAGGTTCACTTTAATATTCACAAGCTTTTCTGAAGACTTATATTCACTTCAAATCTGATCAGATTTCCTTAAGACTTATATTCACTTCAAATTTCATCAGATTATCTTAAGATATATGTTCACTTCAAATTTAATCAGATTATCTTAAGATATATGTGCACTTCAATTTTCATCAGATTTTCTAAAGACTTATATTTACTTCAAATTTCACAAGAAATTCTGAAGACTTATATTCACTTCAAATTTTATAAGATTTTTTAAAGATTTATATTTCCTTCAAGTTTCATCATATTTTCTTAAGATTTATATTCACTTCAAATTTGATCAGATTTTATTAAGATTTATATTCACTTCAAATTTCATCAGATTATCTTAAGAATTATGTTCACTTCAAATTTCACAAGATTTTTTAAAGACTTATATTCAATTTAAATTTCATCTTATTTTCTTAAGACTTATATCCACTTCAAATTTAATCAGATTATATTAAGATTTATGTTCACTTCAAATTTCATCAGATTATCTTAAGATTTATGTGCACTTCAATTTTCATCAGATTTTCTGAAGACTTATATTCACTTAAAACTTCACGAGAAATTCTGAAGCATTATATTCACTTCAAATTTTATCAGATTTTTTAAAGATTTATATTTCCTTCAAGTTTCATTTGATTTTCCTAAGATTTATATTCACTACAAATTTCATCAGATTTTGTTAAGATTTATATTCACTTCAAATTTCATCAGATTATCTTAAGATTTATGTTCACTTCAAATTTCATCAATTTTTTTAAGATTTATATTTCCTTCAATTTTCATCAAATTTTCCTAAGATTTATGTTCACTTTAATTTTCACTAGATTTTCTGAAGACTTATATTCAAATAAAATTTCATCAAACTATCTTAAGATTTATGTTCACTTTAATTTTCATCACATTATCCTAAGACTAATATTCACTTTAAATTTCAACAGATTATCTTAAGATTTATGTGCACTTCAATTTTCATCAGATTTTCTGAAGATTTATATTCACTTCAATTTTCATCAGATTTTCTGAAGACTTTTATGCACTTCAAATTTCATCACATTTTCTTAAGATTTATATTCACTTCAAATTTCATCAGATTTTTTTAAGATTTATATTCACTTCAAATTTCATCAGATTATCTTAAGATTTATGTCCACTTTAAATTTCACAGGATTTTCTGAAGACTTATATGCACTTCAAATTTCATCATATTATTTTATGATTTATATTTCCTTCAATTTTCATCAGATTTTCTTATGATTTATATTCACTTCAAATTTCATAAGACTATCTTAAGATATAGGTTTACTTTAATTTTCACAAGATTTTCTGAAGACTTACATTGACTTAAAACTTCATCAGATTTTCTGAAGACTTATATTCACTTTAAATTTCGTCAGATTTTATTAAGACTTATATTCACTTCAAATTTCATTAGATTATCTTAAGATTTATGTTCACTTCAAATTTCATCAGATTATCTTAAGATTTATGTGCACGTCAATTTTCATCAGATTTTCTGAAGACTTATATTCAATTTAAATTTCAACAGAAATTCTGAAGACTTATATTAAATTCAATTTTATCATATTTTTTTAAAGATTTATATTTCCTTCAAGTTTCATCAGATTTTCTTAAGATTTATATTCACTACAAATTTCATCAGATTTTGTTAAGATTTATATTCACTTCAAATTTCATCAGATTATCTTAAGATTTATGTTCAATTTAAATGTCACAAGATTTATGTCACAAGATTTGCTGAAGATTTATATCATCATATTATACTTTAAAATTTAGTATCACTTTAATTTTCACAAGATTTTCCGAAGACTTAAATTAACTAAAAACTTCATCAGATTTTCTGAAGACTTATATTCACTTCAAATTTCATCAGATTATCTTAATATTTATGTTCACTTTAAATTTCATCAGATCATCTTAAGATTTATGTGCACTTCAATTTTCGTCAGATTTTCTGAAGATATATGTGCACTTCAATATTCATCCGATTTTCTGAAGACTTATATTCACTTCAAATTTCACCAGAAATTCTGAAGACTTATATTCACTTCAAATTATATCATATTTTTTAAAGATTATATTTCCTTCAAGTTTCATCAAATTTTCTTAAGATTTATATTCACTTCAAATTCCATCAGATTTTGTTAAAATTTATATTCATTTCAAATTTCATCATATTATCTTAATATTTATGTTCACTTTAAATGTCACAAGATTTCCTGAAGACTTATATTCACTCCAGATTTCATCATATTACTTTATGAGTTATATTTTCTTCAATTTTCATAGGATTTTCTTAAGATTTATATTCACTTAAAATTTCATCAGACTACCTTAAGATTTAGTATCACTTTAATTTTCACAAGATTTTCCGAAGACTTATATTCACTTCAAATTTCATCAGATTATCTTAAGATTTATGTTTACTTTAAATTTCACAAGATTTTTTAAAGACTTATATTCACTTCAAATTTCATCATATTATTTTATGATTTATATTTCCTTCAATTTTCATCAGATTTTCTTAAGATTTATATTCACTTCAAATTTCATCAGACTATCTTAAGATATTGGTTTACTTTAATTTTCACAAGATTTTCTGAAGACTTATATTCACTTAAAACTTCATCAGATTATCTGAAGACTTATATTTACTTCGAATTTCATCAGATTTTTCTGAAGACTTATATTCACTTCAAATTTCATCAAATTATCTTAAGATTTATGTTCACTTCAAATTCCATCAGATTATCTTAAGATTTATGTGCACTTCAATTCTCATCAGATTTTCTGAAGACTTATATTCACTTCAAATTTTACCAGAAATTCTGAAGACTTATATTCACTTCAAATTTTTTGATATTTTTTAAAGATTTATATTTCCTTCAAGTTTCATCAGATTTTCTTAAGATTTATATTCACTTCAAATTTCATCAGATTTTGTTTAGGTTTATATTCACTTTAAATTTCATCAGATTATTTTAAGATTTATGTTCACTTCAAATTTCACAAGATATTCTGAAGACTTATACTGAGTTCAAATTTCATCATATTATTTTATGATTTATATTTCCTTCAATTTTCATCATATTTTCTTAAGATTTATATTCACTTCAAATTTCATCAGACTATCTTAAGATTTAGGTTCACGTTAATTTTCACAAGATTTTCTGAAGACTTATATTCACTTAAAACTTCATCAGATTTTCTGAAGACTTATATTCACTTCAAATTTCATCAGATTTTCTTAAGACTTATATTCAATTAAAATTTCATCAAATTATCTTAAGATTTATGTTCACTTCAAATTTCATCAGATTATCTTAAGATATATGTGCACTTAAATTTTCATCAGATTTTCTAAAGACTTATATTCCCTTTAAATTTCACAAGAAATTCTGAAGACTTATATTCACTTCAAATTTTATCAGATCTTTTAAAGATTTATATTTCCTTCAAGTTTCATAAGATTTTCTTAAGATTTATATTCACTTCAAATTTCATCAGATTTTTTTAAGGTTTATATTCACTTTAAATTTCACCAGATTATCTTAAGATTTATGTTCACTTCAAATTTTACAAGATATTCTGAAGACTTATATGCACTTCAAATTTCATCAGATTATTTTATGATTTATATTTCCTCTATATTCATCAGATTTTCTTAAGATTTATATTCACTTCAAATTTCATCAGACTACCTTAAGATTTAGTATCACATTAATTTTCACAAGATTTTCCGAAGACTTATATTTACTTAAAACTTCATCAGATTTTCCGAAGACTTATATTCACTAAAAACTTCATCAGATTTTCTGAAGACTTATATTCACTTAAAATTTCATCAGACTATCTTAAGATTTAGGTTCACTTTAATTTTCACAAGATTTTCCAAAGACTTATATTCACTAAAAACTTCATAATATTTTCTGAAGACTTATATTCACTTCAAATTTCGTCAGATTTACTTAAGACTTATATTCACTTCAAATTGTTATCAGATTATCTTAAGATTTTTGTTCAGTTTAAATTTCATCAGATTATCTTAAGATTTATGTGCAATTAAATTGTCACCAGATTTTTTGAAGACTTATATTCACTTCAAATTTTACAAGAAGTTCTGAAGACTTCTATTCACTTCAAATTTTATCAGATTTTTTAAAGATTTATATTTCCTTCAAGTTTCATCAACTTTTTCTTAAGATTTATATTCACTTCAAATTTCATCAGATTTTCTTAAGATTTATATTCACTTCAAATTTCATCAGATTATCTTAATATTTATGTTCACTTCAAATTTCATCAGATTATCTTGAGATTTATGTGCTCGTGAATTTTCATCAGATTATCTAAAGACTTATATTCACTTCAAATTTCACCAGAAATTCTGAAGACTTATATTCACTTAAATTTTTTCCGATTTTTTAAAGATTTATATTTCCTTCAAGTTTCATCAGATTTTGTTAAGATTTATATTCACTTCAAATTTCATCAGATAATCTTAAGAGTTATGTTCACTTTAAATGTCATAAGATTTTCTAAAGACTTATAATCTTTTCTAATTTCATCATATTATTTTATGATTTATATTTTATTCAATTTTAATCAGATTTTCTTAAGATTGATATTCACTTCAAATTTCATCAGACTACCTTAAAATTTAGTATCACTTTAATTTTCACAAGATTTTCCGAAGACTTATATTAACTAAAAACTTCATCAGATTTTCTGAAGACTTATATTCACTTCAAATTTCATCAGATTTTTTTAAGACTTATATTCACTTCAGATTTCATCAGATTATCTTAAGGTTTATGTGCACTTTAAATTTTCATCAGATTTTCTGAAGAGTTATATTCACTTCAAATTTAACAAGAAATTCTTAAGACTTATATTCACTTCAAATTTCATCAGATTTTCCTAAGATTTATATTCACTTCAAATTTCATCAGATTATCTTAAGATTTATGTTCACTTCAAATTTCAAAAGATTTTTAAAGACTTATATTCACTTCAAATTTCATCATATTATTTTTTGATTTATATTCCCTTCAATTTTCATCAGATTTTCTTAAGATTTATATTCACTTCAATTTTCATCAGACTATCTTAAGATTTAGGTTCACTTTAATTTTCACAAGATTTTCTGAAGACTGATATTCACTTCAAACTTCATCAGATTTTTTTATTATTTATATTTCCTTCAATTTTCATCAGATTTTCTTAAGATTTATATTCACTTCAAATTTCATCAGACTATCTTAAGATATAGGTTGACTCTAATGTTCACAAGATTTTCTTAAGACTTATATTCACATAAAATTTCATCAGATTTTCTGAAGACTAATATTCACTTCAAATTTCATCAGATTTACTTAAGATTTATATTCACTTAAAATGTCATCAAACTATCTTAAGATTTATATTCACTTTAATTTTCACCAGATTTTCTGAAGACTTATATTCACTTTAAACTTCATCAGATTTTTCTGAAGACTTATATTCACTTCAATTTTCATCACACTATCTTAAGACTTAAATTCACTTTAAATTTCATCAGATTTTCTTAAGATTTATATTCACTTCAAATTTCATCAGACTACCTTAAGATTTAGTATGACTTTAATTTTCACAAGATTTTCTGAAGACTTATATTCACTAAAAACTTCATCAGATTTTCTGAAGATTTATATTCACTTTAAATTTCATCAAATTTTCTTAAGACTTATATTCACTTCAAATTTCATCAGATTATCTTAAGATTTAAGTTCACTTTAAATTTCATCAGATTATCTTAAGATTTATGGGCACTTAAATTTTCATCAGATTTTCTGAAGACTTATATTCACATCAAATTTCACAAGAAATTCTGAAGACTTATATTCACTTCAAATTTTATCAGATTTTTTAAAGATTTATATTTCCTTCAAGTTTCATCAGATTTTCTTAAGATTTATATTCACTTCAAATTTCATCAGATTATCTGAAGATTTATGTTCAGTTCAAAAATCACAAGATTTTTAAAGACTTATATTCACTTCAAATTTCATCAGATTTTTTTGTGATTTATATTTCCTTCAATATTCATCAGATTTTCTTAAGACTTATATTCATTTCAAATTTCATCAGACTATCTTAATATATAGGTTCACTTTAATTTTCACAAGATTTTCTCACGACTTAAATTCACTTAAAACTTCATCAGATTTTCTGAAGACTTATATTAACTTCAAATTTCATCAAATTTTTTTAAGACTTATATTCACTTCAAATTTCATCAGATTATCTTAATATTTTTGTTCACTTCAAATTTCATCAGATTATCTTAAGATTTATGTGCACGTCAATTTTCATCAGATTTTCTGAAGAATTATATTCACTTCAAATTTCACCAGAAATCCTGAAGACTTTTATTCACTTAAATTTTTTTCAGATTTTTTAAAGATTTATATTTCCTTCAAGTTTCATCATATTTTCTTAAGATTTATATTCACTTCAAATTTCATCAGATTTTGTTAATGTTTATATTCACTTTAAATTTCATCAGATTATCTTAAGATTTATGTTCACTTCAAATTTCTCAAGATATTCTGAAGACTTATATTCACTTCAAATTTCATCATATTATTTTATGATTTATATTTTGTTCAATATTCATCATATTTTCTTCAGATTTATATTCATTTCAAATTTCATCAGACAATCTTAAGATTTAGGTTCACTTTAATTTTCACAAGATTTTCCGGAGACTTATATTCACTAAAAACTTCATCAGATTTTCTAAAGACTTATATTCACTTAAAATTTCATCAGAGTATCTTAAGATTTAGGTTCACTTTAATTTTCACAAGATTTTCCGAAGACTTAAATTCACTAAAAACTTCATAATATTTTCTGAAGACTTATATTCACTTCAAATTTCGTCAGATTTACTTAAGACTTATATTCACTTCAAATTTCATCAGATTATCTTAACATTTATGTTCACTTTAAATTTCATCTGATTATCTTAAGATTTATATGCACTTAAATTTTCATCAGATTTTTTGAAGACTTATATTCACTTCAAATTTCACAAGAAATTTTGAACACTTATATTCACTTCAAATTTGAACATATTTTTTAAAGATTTATATTTCCTTCAAGTTTCATCATATTTTCTTAAGATTTATATTCACTTCAAATCTCATCAGATTTTCTTAAGATTTATATTCATTTCAAATTTCATCAGATTATCTTAAGATTTATGTTCACTTCAAATTTCACAAGATTTTTAAAGACTTATATTCACTTCAAATTTCATCATATTATTTTACGATTTATATTTCCTTCAATTTTCATCAGATTTTCTTAAGATTTATATTCATTTCAAATTTCATCAGACTATCTTAAGATATAGGATCAATTTAACGTTCACAAGATTTTCTGAAGACTTATATTCACTTCAAACTTAATCAGATTTTTTATTATTTTTATTTCCTTCAATTTTCATCAGATTTTCTTAAGATTTATATTCACTTCAAATTTCATTAGACTATCTTAAGATATAGGTCACTTTAATTTTCGCAAGATTTTATAAAGACTTATATTCACTTCAAATTTCATCAGATTTTTTTAAGACTTATATTCACTTCAAATTTCATCAGAATAGCTTAAGATTTATGTTCTTTTCCAATTTCATTAGATTATCTTAAGATTTATGTGCTCGTCAATTTTCATAAGATTATATGAAGACGTATATTCACTTCAAATTTCACCAGAAATTCTGAAGAATTGTATTTACTTAAAAAAATTTCAGATTTTTTAAAGATTTATCTTTCCTTCAAGTTTCATCAGATTTTCTTAAGATTTATATTCACTTCAAATTTCATCAGAATTTGTTAAGGTTTATATTCACTTTAAATTTCATCAGACTATCTTAAGATTTATGTTCACTTCAATTTTCACCAAATTTTTTGAAGACTTATATTCACTTCAAATTTCACCAGCTTTTCTGAAGAGTTATATTCGCTTCAAATTTTATCATTTTCTTAAAGATTTATATTTCCTTCAATATTCATCAAATTTTCTGAAGATTTATTTTCACTTCAAATTTCGTCAGAATATCTTAAGATTTACGTTCACTTTAATTTTCACCAGATTTTCTGAATACTTATATTCACATAAAATTTCATCAGATTTTTCTGAAGACTATTCTCTTCAAATTTAATCAGATCTTCTTAAGATTTATATTCACTTCAAATGTCATCAAACTATCTTAAGAGTTATGTTCACTTTAATTTTCACCAGATTTTCTGAAGACTTATATTCACTTTAAACTTCATCAAATTTTCTGAAGACTTATATTCACTTCAAATTTCATCACATTATCTTAAGACTTATATTCACTTTAAATTTCATCAGATTATCTTAGGATTTACGTGCACTTCAATTTTCGTCAGATTTTCTGAAGATATATGTGCACTTCAATTTTCATCCGATTTTCTGAAGACATATATTCACTTCAAATTTTATCATATTTTTTAAAGATTTATCTTTCCTTCAAGTTTCATCTGATTTTCTTAAGATTTATATTCACTTCAATTTTCATCAAATTTTCTTAAGATTTATATTCACTTCAAATTTCATCAAACTACCTTAAGATTTAGTATCACTTTAATTTTCACAAGATTTTCCGAAGACTTATGTTCACTTTTAATTTCATCAGATTATCTTAAGATTTATGTGCACTTAAATTTTCATCAGATTTTCTAAAGACTTATATTCACTTAAAATTTCAAAAGAAATTCTGAAGACTTATATTTACCTCAAATTTTATAAAAAATTTTAAAGATTTATATTTCCTTCAAGTTTCATAAGATTTTCTTAAGATTTATATTTACTTCCAATTTCATCAGATTTTCTTAATATTTATATTCACTTCAAATTTCATCAGATTATCTTAAGATTTATATTCACTTCAAATTTCACAAGATTTTTAAAGACTTATATTCACTTCAAATTTCATCATATTATTTTATGATTTATATTTTCTTCAATTTTCATCAGAATTTCTTAAGATTTATATTCACTTCAAATTTCATCAGATTATCTTAAGATTTAGGTTCACTTCAAATATCACTAGATATTTTGAAGACTTATATTCACTTCAAATTTCATCATATTATTTTGTGATTTATATTTCCTTCAATATTCATCAGATTTTCTTAAGCTTTATATTCACTTCAAGTTTCATCAGACTATCTTAAGATTTAGGTTCACTTTAATTTTCACAAGATTTTCTGAAGACTTATATTCACTTAAAATTTCATCAGATTATCTTAAGATTTATGGCACTTCAAATTTCATCAGATTATCTTATGATTTATGTGCACTTCAATTTTCCTAAGATTTTCCGAAGACTTATATTCACTACAAATTTCACAAGAAATTCTGTAGACTTATATTCACATTAAATTTTATCAGATCTTTTAAAGATTTATATTTCCTTCCAGTTTCATCAGATTATGTTAAGGTTTATGTTCACTTCAAATTTCTTCATGTTATTTTATGATTTATATTTCCATCTATTTTCATCAGACTATCTTAAGATTTATGTTCACTTTAATTTTCACCAGATTTTCTGAAGACTTATATTCTAAAAACTTCATCAGATTTTCTAAAGACTTATATTGATTTAAAATTTCGTCAAATTTTCTTAAGACTTATATTCACTTCAAATTTCATCAGATTTTCTTAAGATTTATGTTCACTTGAAATTTCATCAGATTATCTTAAGATTTATGTGCACTTTAATTTTCATCAGATTTTCTAAAGACTTATATTCACTTCAAATATCACCAAAAATTTTGAAGACTTATATTCACTTCAAAATTTCATCATATTTTCTGAAGACTTATATTCACTTTAAATTTCACCAGATTTTATGAAGACTTATATTCACTTCATATATCATCCGATTTTTGTAACGTTTATATTTCCTTCAAATTTCATCATATTTTCTTAAGATTTATATTCACTTCAAATTTCTTCAAATTTTGTTATGACTTATATTCACTTCAAATTTCATTTCATTAACTTAAGATTTATGTGCACTTCAATTTTTATCAGATTTTCTGAAGACTTATATTCACTTCAAATTTCATCATATTTTTTTAAGATTTATATTTTCTTCAATTTTCATCATATTTTCTGAAGATTTATATTAACTTCAAATTTCATCAAATTATCTTAAGATTTATGTTCACTTCAATTTTCACCAGATTCTCTGAAGACTTATATTCACTACAAATTTCATCATATTTTTTTAAGATTTATATTTCCTTCAATTTTCATCTGATTTTCTTAAGATTTATATTAACTTCAAATTTCTTCAGAATATCTTAAGATTTATGTTCACTTCAATTTACACCAGATTTTCTGAAGACTTATATTCACTTCAAATTTCATAAAAATATCTTAAGATTTATGTTCACTTTAATTTTCACCAGATTTTCTGAAGACTTATATTCACATAAAATTTCACCAGATTTTCTAAAGACTTATATTCAATTCAAATTTCATCATATTTTCTTTAGATTTATATTCACATCAAATTTCATCAGATTTTCTTATGACATATATTCACTTCAAATTTCATCAGATTTTCTTATGACATATATTCACTTCAAATTTCATCAGATTTTCTTAAGATTTATTTTCACTTCAAATTCCATCATATTTTTCTAAGATTTATATTTCCTTCAATTTTAACCAAATTTTCTTTTGATTTATATTCACTTCAAAATTCACCAGACTATCTTAAGATTTATTTTCACTTTAATTCTCACCATATTTTCTTAAGACTTATATTCACTTAAAATATCATCCGATTTTCTGAAGACTTATATTCTCTTAAAAATTCAACAGAATTTGTTAAGACTTATATTCACTTCAAATTTCATCAGATTATCTTAAGATTTATGTTCACTTCAAATTTTATCAAATTATCTTAAGATTTATGTGCACTTCAATTTTAATCAGATTTTCTGAAGACTTATATTCACTTCAAATTTCATCAGATTTTTGTAACGTTTATATTTCCTTCAAATTTCATCAGATTTTCTTAAGATTTATATTCACTTCAAATTTCATCAGATTATCTTAAGATTTATGTTCACTTCAAATTTTATCCGATTATCTTAAGATTTATGTGCACTTCAATTTTCATCAGATTTTCTGAAGACTTATATTCACTTAAAATTTCATCAGATTTTGTGAAGACTTATATTCACTTCAAATTTCATCAGATTTTTGTAACGTTTAAATTTCCTTAAAATTTCATTAGATTTTCTTAAGATTTATATTCACTTCAAATTTCATCAGATTTTCTTATAACTTATATTCACTTCAAATTTCATTTCATTAACTTAAGATATATGTGGACTTCAATTTTCACCAGATTTTCTGAAGACTTATATTAACTTCAAATTTCATCATATTTTTTTAAGATTCATATTTCCTTCAATTTTCATCTAATTTTCTTAAGATTTATAGTAACTTCAAATTTCTTCAGATTATCTTTAGATTTATGTTCACTTCAATTTTCACCAGATTTTCAGAAGACTTATATTCACTTCAAATTTCATAAAAATATCTTAAGATTTATGTTCACTTTAATTTTCACCAGATTTTCTGAAGACTTATATTCACATAAAATTTCACCAGATTTTCTAAAGACTTATATTCCATTCAAATTTCATCATATTTTCTTTAGATTTATATTCACATCAAATTTCATCAGATTTTCTTAAGACATATATTCACTTCAAATTTCATCAGATTTTCTTAAGATTTATTTTCACTTCAAATTCCATCATATTTTTCTAAGATTTATATTTCCTTCAATTTTAATCAAATTTTCTTTTGATTTATATTCACTTCAAAATTCACCAGACTATCTTAAGATTTATTTTCACTTTAATTCTCACCATATTTTCTTAAGACTTATATTCACTTAAAATATCATCTGATTTTCTGAAGACTTATATTCTCTTAAAAATTCATCAGAACTTGTTAAGACTTATATTCGCTTCAAATTTCATCAGATTATCTTAAGATTTATGTTCACTTCAAATTTTATCAAATTATCTTAAGATTTATGTGCAGTTCAATTTTAATCAGATTTTCTGAAGACTTATATTCACTTCAAATTTCATCAGATTTTTGTAACGTTTATATTTCCTTCAAATTTCATCATTTTTCTTAAGATTTATATTCACTTCAAATTTCATCGATTATCTTAAGATTTATTCACTTCAAATTTTATCAGATTATCTTAAGATTTATATTCACTTCAATTTTCATGATTTTACGAAGACTTATATTCACTTAAATTTCATCATTTTTTGAAGACTTATATCACTTCAAATTTCATTGATTTTTAAGTTATATTTCCTTCAAATTTCATTAGATTTTCTTAAGATTTATATTCACTTCAAATTTCATCAGTTTTCTTATAACTTATATTCACTTCAAATTTCATTTCATTAACTTAAGATATATGTGGACTTCAATTTTCACCAGATTTTCTGAAGACTTATATTCACTTCAAATTTCATCATATTTTTAAGATTATATTTTAATTTTCATCGATTTTCTTAAGATTTATATTAACTTCAAATTTCTTAGATTTATCTTTAACAATTTTCACTTTCAATTTTCGAAGACTATATTCACTTCAAATTTCATAAATATCTTAGATTTATATTCACTTTAATTTTCACAGTTTTACGAAGACTTATATTCACATAAAATTTCACCAGATTTTCTAAAGACTTATATTCAATTCAAATTTTATCATATTTTCTTTAGATTTATATTCACATCAAATTTCATCAGATTTTCTTAAGACATATATTCACTTCAAATTTCATCAGATTTTCTTAAGATTTATTTTCACTTCAAATTCCATCATATTATTCTAAGATTTAAATTTCCTTCAATTTTAATCAAATTTTCTTTTGATTTATATTCACTTCAAAATTCACCAGACTATCTTAAGATTTATGTTCACTTTAATTCTCACCATATTTTCTTAAGACTTATATTCACTTAAAATATTATCCGATTTTCTGAAGACTTATATTCTCTTAAAAATTCATCAGAATTTGTTAAGACTTAAATTCGATTCAAATTTCATCAGATTATCTTAAGATTTATGTTAACTTCAAATTTTATCAAATTATCTTAAGATTTATGTGCACTTCAATTTTTATCAGATTTTCTGAAGACTTATATTCACTTCAAATTTCATCAGATTTTGTAACGTTTATATTTCGTTCAAATTTCATCAGATTTTCTTAAGATTTATATTCACTTCAAATTTCATCAGATTATATTAAGATTTATGTTCACTTCAAATTTCATAAGATTATATTAAGATTTATGTTCACTTCAAATTTCATCATATTTTTGTAACGTTTAAATTTCCTTAAATTTTCATTAGATTTTCTTAAAATTTATATTCACTTCAAATTTCATCAGATTTTCTTATAACTTATATTCACTTCAAATTTCATCATATTTTTTTAAGATTTATATTTCCTTCAATTTTCATCTGATTTTCTTAAGATTTATATTAACTTCAAATTTCTTCAGATTATCTTTAGATTTATGTTCACTTCAATTTTCACCAGATTTTCAGAAGACTTATATTCACTTCAAATTTCATCAGAATAGCTTAAGATTTATGATCATTTTATTTTTACCAGATTTTCTAAAGACTTATATTCACATATAATTTCATCAGATTTTCTGAAGACTTATATTCACTTCAAATTTCACCAGATTTTCTTAAGATTTATATTAACTTCAAATTTTACCAGATTTTCTTAAGATTTATATTCACTTCAAATTTCATCAGACTATTTTAAGATATATATTCACTTTAATTTTCAATAGATTTTCTCAAGACTTATATTCACTCAAATTTCATCATATTTTCTTGACTTTATATTCACTTCAATTTCTTTCATTTCAGATTTTTAAGATTTATATTTCACTTCAATTTCATTAGATTTTCTTAAGATTTATATTCACTTCAAATTTCATCAGATTATCTTATGATTTTATTCTTTAATTTTCATAAATTTACGAAGACTTATATTCACTTCAAATTTCATGATTTTCTAAGACTTATATTCACTTCAAATTTCATCATATATTCTTACGACTTATGTTCGCTTCAAATTTCATCAGATTATCTTAAGATTCATGTGCACTTCGATTTTCATCAGATTTTCTGAAGACTTATATTTACTTGAAATTTCATAAGATTTTCTTTAGACTTATATTCACTTCAAATTTCATCAGATTTTCTTAAGATTTATTTTCAATCCAAATTTCATAAGATTTTTTTAAGAATTATATTTTCTTCAATTTTCATCAGATTTTCTTAAGATTTATATTCACTTCAAATCTCATCAGACTATCTTAAGATTTATGTTCAATTCAAATTTCACCAGATTTTATGAACACTTATATTCCCGTCAAATTTGATTAGATTTTTTTAAGGTCTATATTTCCTTGATTTTTCATCATATTTTCTCAAGATTCATATTCACTTCAAATTTCATCAGATTATCTTAAGATTTATTTTCACTTCAAGTTTTATCAGATTATCTTAAGATTTATCTGCACTTTAATTTTCATCAGATTTTTTGAAGAATTATATTCACTTCAAAGTTCACCAGATATTCAGAAGGCTTATATTCACTTATAATTTCATCAAATTTTTTTAACGTTTATATTTCCTTCAAATTTCATCATATTTTCTTAAGATTTATATTCACTTTAAATTTCATCAGATAATCTTTAGATTTATGTTCACGTCAATTTTCACCAGATTTTCAGAACACTTATATTCACTTCAAATTTCATCAGAATAGCTTAAGATTTATTCATTTTATTAACAGTTTTCTAAAGACTTATATTCACATATAATTTCATCAGATTTTCTGAAGACTTATATTCACTTCAACTTTCATCAGATTTTCTTAAGATTTATTTTCACGCCAAATTTCATCAGATTTTTTTAGGATTTATATTTCCTTCAATTTTTTTAAGATTTATATTCACTTCAAATTTCATCAACAATCTTAAGATTTATGTTCACCTTAATTCTCACCATATTTTCTGAAGATTATATTCACCTAAAATTTCATCTGATTTTTAGAAGACTTTTATTCACTTAAAATTTCATTAGAATTTCTTAAGAGTTATATTCACTTCAAATTTCATCAGATTATCTTAAGATTTATGTTCACTTCCAATTTTTTCAGATTATCATAAGATTTATTAGCACTTCAATGTTTATCACATTTTCTGAAGAGTTATATTGACTTCAAATTTCACCATATTTTGTGAAGACATATATTCACTTCAAATTTAATCAGATTTTCTTAAGATTTATATTCACTTTAAATTTCATCAGATTATCTTAAGATTTATGTACACTTCATTTTTCACAGTTTTACGAAGACTTATATTCATCAATTTCATCGAATATCTTAAGATTTATGATCACTTTAATTTTCATAGATTTTTAGAACTTATATTTATAGCTGGTTTATTTAATATTATATTATATTAATATTTTTGATTATCGTTTGGAGATTGTTTTGGCCTTGGTATATATAAAAAATATAATTAAGGTATAAGTTAATTCACGATTCATTGGAACTTGATTATATTCGATTTTTAGATTTTGGTAATTTATTGACCAGACAAGTTGCTCCGAATTCATGAAAATTGATGTCTTTATCTAAGATTGACGTGTAAAGCGTAGTGGTGAGGTTAGATTTTGGAAATTCTGAGTTTTTACAGACGACCAATCACCAATTTCACGGTAAATTTGATGGACGAATTTTTAGTATATTTAAAGTCACATATGGACAATCCGATTTTGGCGTCGGCGATTACCAGTTATCTTAGGTTGTTAGGAATGGCTTTACGTGAAGATTATAGGTGTTTGACTATTTTCCCGTTTTGAATTTAGTGAATTATTAATAATGATGCGGTGTGATAAGCGAAAGATTTGCGACAGTGTATTTATTAATAGGTACTTATTGATATGCGATACGATGATATATATAATAATATTTTATACATGATGTATGAATTAATTGATGTATTTTTAATATATACTTCCGATTTGTAGATACTTTTGGTAATTTATTAGTGATATTGCATAATAAATTCGATACGATATATTTATCTTGTTTGGATAAATTATGGCGATGTGGGCTTTATGCCAATTTGTATATATAATGATGATGATATTTTGTGTTTATTAATGGTCGTTGTGCATAATGCAATTACGTGCGATGATATATTTATCTTGTTTGGATAAATTATGGCGATGTAGGCGTTATGCAATTTGGATAATGATGATGATGTTTTGTTGTGTTGTTTTATTGTCAGTCATACATTTCACATAGCGAAGAGGCTTTTATATAGCGATGATGGCTTTATCTTAGAAGCGAAGATCGACTTTATTAAGTGTCCTAATTACGGACAAAGCATGGGTACCACATGAATAACATAATCGTGTCCATGGGTAGGTTATGTTTATGTTTGAATTGTTTACGTTAGGTTTCGTTGATTGATGGATGATATTGGTGCGATGATATATGTGATGATGTTGTGATGATGGTTTCTGCAAAGATAGGCTTTATGCTGGCGAAGATGGGCTTTGTATTTGTGATGATTTGTTTATATTATATATTCTAGCATTATTTATTGTTGGTTGATATTTGTTTAAGATTTAAATGTTAATTAGTGATGTATTAGCTGGGCAAGATTTATTAGTGGAGGTTATGTGTATGTTAAATGACATTTTATGCGATAAGGTGTAGTGATAAAGTATAATTATACACAATAGGATGACTAGTAAAGTAAGTGAGTTTTGATTATGTATTTAAATTACACTTAATAATCTATAACCCTTTATAATTAAAACAATATATATATATATATATATATATATATATATATTATCATGTCTTAATTATATGTTTTGGAGTATATACCCTTTACTTGTTTAATTACCTATATATATATTATTAGCGTCAGAGTTTTGAAATGGTCTATAATTCTTTGATAGTGATTAATAAACTCGTCATGTATAAGAAATATTTATGTCGTCTTGTTGTTGTTGTTTTATTATCATTCCTTTTGTGAATAAGAACCATAATTCATAAAAACATGATTTTGATGAGGAAGTTTAATAAAGGAGATGTTTGATTTCTATGATCATTTATGTTTTCCTTTGATGCTATATCCAAAGAAATTTATACTTTAATAAGCTATTTTAAAGTGAGTTGTTTTGATAATTATAGCATACTCGATTATTTAATTTATGAAATTTTAAAATTACTCGATTTTGCATAGCTTCTGGGTAAATTAGAATTATTCAATAGTGGTATCGAAAAGCGGTCGATTAATATGCGAGTTATTAGTGTGTTTAATCCATTGTATGTGACATGTGTGAAACAACACATCGATACTTATTTGTTCAAATTGTTTGTATGGAAATTGATTTGAAACAAGTGGGAAGATTTACTTCTTTATGGTAAGCTTAGCTTAAGATGGAGCCTCAGCGATATTCTAACAATGAAGTGTAAGTTTTCAAAACCTTTACATTATAGTTGGTAGAATGGTTTATGTCACCATCATGATTATCGTATCTATTGACAAATTGAAAGCGATCATCATAATCTCTTGTTGATAGTAATCGAAATTGTGTTAGAATAATTATCTTTCAACAATATAATGACAATGCTTACAAAGTAAATAAAATTTACTTGAGTTTATGAAATTTGGATTTTGGTGAAAACAATTTTATCAGCAGCTACTTATTATGATTCTACAGCTTTATTATGAATGTGAAATTACTTGACCAATGCAGTGAATTTTGATGGATTTAATTTCAGAACTAGTTATGATTAATATCCTAAAGGATATTTGTTTAGATTAGAGTTAAAGATCAACTTAAAATTGGTTCAATGCTTATCGGCAAATCCACCGTAAAATTACTAAATTATATTTATTGAGAAGACCAAAGTTAGTATGTATTTATAATGAATATTGAGACAAAATGTACCAAAATTGATATTTGGATGAAATAAATCCCACCCATTACATTTAGTAAAATAATGTGGTACTTCTAAGTGGTATGGCTAAAATGTTAACATCACCAAATATTTGGTCTGCATATTGGTTAATATATTAATGCAACTAATAAAATGTTCCAGAAATAACCAGCAATACTTCCGCTATAAAATTACCATCTTCGATGTATTTGGCCATCATTACATCCGGCTTTCATTATAATAATAATGCGTCAATGTATTTTAAAGTAAATACCATATACCGCTTATTATCTTTAAACGGTATTATTTATCACCAAGAAATTGCCCCAAAACATTCCCTTTTATTATGCATTTGTGATTTATTAAATCTTTTATATTATAATCATGCATTCTGACAAAATAATTCGTCGCTATTTGAACTACGCATGAAAGCAATTTATTTTACCTTAAAAAAATTTACTTATTTTGATTTTATTTATGCAGAAAACGCCATTATTGTGAATTTCATTTAAACTTGAAGATATAACTTCGCCGTGAAAATGTATTACTATCTTGGACAATTTGATTTTCATAAAAAGTAACCGAACATTAAAAGTTTCCCATTACCATTGCACTGTAAATATTATGACGTGGAGAAAACATTCCATTTAAAATTCATCTATAAAAAACTTACGTTCATTATTTAGTATATTATACGGCCCGTATATTTGCAAATATTTATGTTTGTTTTAAAACACCCATTACTTTCATTCCATATTACTACCGTATACCGTTAAATTTACCTTATTTGAAACTAAATTCAAAAGTAAAAATTTTGCGGACATTATTCCACAGCCACCTTGAAATGATTTTATAAAAAATATTACATACGTGGCGTAATGCGGCCATTACATAAAAATTTATGTCATTACAACTTCTTTACATGGTTTCATGAAAACATGTTGAGGGTGAGTTCTTGAGAATGTTTTATTTTAAATTACCACACTTTGGAAAAGTATGAGGCCGTAGAAATCATTCACGCTTGTCACGAAATGGTGATTACTTTACATAAGATTTTGATATCGAAAACACGTTATGATGTCCGTACCGAAGACACTATTCCATATTTAAACGGCAAAAAAGTAACGCCATGTCCCAAAAAACGGCAAACGTTATCAGCCGAAAGAAAAAAGCCAATTCTTGGTATGAAAGTCCAATATTACCGTATAACTCCGTGACATAACTTTAAAACGCCGTCGTCATCACGAAGTACATAATTTTAGAATATCACGCATTATTGTTTGCCGCCATTGTTGTTTGAAACTGGCCATTTATAGTCATAGTCGCCGCCATTGACCAAAGTGGTATATCCATTTGATTATGTTTAAATAACGTTTTGTTCAAAATTTATACATTGGTATCTGAAATGATGACACTTCAGACATAACAGCAATTGCAATGCTAACGAAATTACGCCACCGGCACCGCCGCCAGAAAAGCATGCTACCTTAACTTCGCATGTTCCCCTTTATTTTAAATAGCCATTTTATTTTATAACTTTATATTTCTATCTTTTACGTAGCCATTACATGCCGCTAAATCACCATTTGAAAACGTTAGATGCCATCTTATTGTTGCCGTATATGCATTAATTGCCATGCCGCTTTACACTCCCCGCGCTCTTATCCCCAACATTGTGGTTCGCCAACCACGCTTTTGGCGTGTATTTAGTATATTGTTTAATTAGCGAAGATTTGGTGGAAGAATGCTTAGAACATGTCCGTTTTGTTCGTTTTGGTCAAAATTTGAGACGAAAAGTTAATAAGTGGGAGAGAGAGTTGTAGCATACGTTTTATTTAATATTATTATATTAATATTTTTGAATTATCGTTTGGAGATTGTTTTAAGCGTAAAATAATTATATTAATTGGTATATCAATAATATTTTTGTGACGTTTTATTGATTCGGTAAAATATTAGATATTTAATTCCCAAAATTATTTTAATCGATTGAATAAATAATATTGGTAAATATTATTAATGTATATTATAAGAATTGCTAGGGTGTGAGGTAATTGATGAAATTGGGTTTTCACTAAAACATTATAACCATTTCTCCTCATTTTCCTTCCTTCAAAAAACACAAGCAAACATAAAGAAGCTTAGTAAAACACCATTATAAAACCTTTTCCTTTGTTTTCTTTCTTTTTAACAAATAACCAAACATAGAAGCTTGAGAGGAAGAGGGTTTGGAGAAGAAGAAGAAGAAGAAGAAGGCAAAAAGAGAAACATGGATTGGGGTTTTGTTAGAGCATCTTGGATCATCAATAACTAGAGTAGGGTTTGATTCTCCTTTCCTATAGTTAGGGTTTTGATACATATATTGTGAATTTATGATGGAAATTGGTGTTGGGGTTTTGAGTTGGGTGTTTGATGGTTTGATTCTATTTCATATTAAGGTTTGGTGGATTTAGTTTGAATTGAGGAAAATTGATAGTTAGTGTTGTTGAGTGATTGTTGAAAATGCTTTGAAGAATTGATTTTGGGGTAGAGATTATAGGTGTTGATATTAGTAGTATGGTATAATGAAAATTATAGAATGGAAATGGAAATAGAAATGAAAATGGCAGAAAACTATGTAAAACTAAGAAACAAAAATATTTATTTATAGCTAACAACTGACAAAACATCGTGGAATGAAAAAAATATGAGCTAAATTACAAAGGGGCCCACTCCATGACCACCCATGAGTTAAGAGCAACCGCCTCTCTATTGGAAACGAAATGGGGACGTCGTCCATCCCTTGGGAAGAGAGACGAAATTGGCAAATGTTGTTTTGCGTAACATATTTTCTTTGTTTACATCAATGGATTTTCTGCATAATTCTTGCAAAATACATTATTTTCTTCAAATTATCCAATTCATCTAGCAACCCTTGGTATATATAAAATATAATTAAGGTATAAGTTATCCGATTAAATTGGAACCGATTATATTAGATTTCGATTTGTTAATTTGACCAGACGGTTATTCGAATTCAACGAAAATTGATGTCTTAGCTAAGTTTGACATGTAGAACGTAGTGGTGAGGTTAGTTTTGGAAATTACGAGTTTTACGAGGCGACCCGAAACAAATAATTCTGATAAAATTGAATCGGACGGTGTTTTAGTAGATTTAAAGTGCGTATGGACAATCCGATTTCGGCGTCGGCGATTATGATTAATCTACGGTTGTTAGAATGGCTTTCGTGGATTATATAGGTGTTTGACTATTTTCCGTTTGAATTTAGTGATTAATTAATAATGATGCGGTGTGAATAAGCAGAAGATTTGAGGCGGTGTATTTATTAATGAATACTTGTTGATATCAATCACGATGATATGTTTTGTCATGGTGATGTTATGATTAAATTGATGTTGTTAATATATGCTTCCGTTGTGAATACATGACTTTTGGTGAATTTATTAGTGATGTGTGCATAATGCAATTCACGATGCGATGATATATTTATCTTGTTTTGGATAAATTATGGCGATGTGGGCTTTATGCCAATTTGGATGGCGATGATGTTTTTTGTGTTGTGTTGTTTGTTGTCGAATCGTTGTGCATAATGATTACGATCGATGATATATTTATCTTGTTTGGATAAATTATGGCGATGTGGGCGTTATGCCAATTTGGATGAAGCGATGATGATGTTTTGTGTTGTGTTGTTTTTGTTGAGTCACATACATTTCATAAGTGAAGGGCTTTTATGCCAAGCGATGATGGCTTTTATGCGAGCGAAGATCGGCTTTATGCCAAGTGTCCTAATTACGGACAAAGCGATGGGTACCACATTACATAACATAGTCGTGTCTCATGGAGTCGGTTATGTTTATGTTTGAGTTGTTTGGCGTTGGGTTTCGTTTATTGATGGTGATATTGAATTGTGATGATATATGTTGTGATGATGTTGTGATGATGGGCTTTATTCAAAAGCGAAGATGGGCTTTATGCAGCGAAGATGGGCTTTATGCCAAAAGCGAAGATGGGCTTTAGATTTGTGATGATTGTTTATGTTGCTTATATTACTAGCATTATTTTAACGTTGTTGGTTGATGTTGTTGTTTAAGACTCTTAGTGTTAATTAGTGATGTATTAGCTCATTGACGATTTCGTGGTGACGGAGGGTTATGTGTTGTTGCGACGTTTTATCTTGAAGGGTTATGGTGATAAAGTGTAGATTATACACAATAGGATGACTAGTAAAGTAAGTGAGTTTTGATTATGTGTTGGAATTACACTTATTAATCTAACCCTTTATAATTCAGAAATGATACATAACCCTTCAAATTTTATCGATTTTCTTAAGATTTATATTCACCAGTTTCATGTTATCTTAAGATTTATGTTAACTTCAAATTTTATCAGATTATCTTAAGATCTATGTGCACTTTAATTTTCATGATTTTACGAAGACTTATATTCACTTCAATTTCATATATTTTGTGAAGACTTATATTTACTTCAAATTTCATGATTTTTTTTTAACGTTTATATTTCCTTCAAATTTCATCGATTTTCTAGATTTTACGAAGACTTATATTCATAAATTTCATCGATTTTCTAAAGACTTATATTCACTTTAAATTTCATCATATTTTCTTAAGATTTATCTTAACTTCAAATTTATCTGATTATCTTAAGATTCATGTGAACAATTTTCATCAAATATTAGAAGACTTATATTCACTTCAAATTTCATCGATTTTCTTTAGACTTATATTCACTTAAATTTCATCAGTTTTCTTAATATTTATTTTCATTTCAAATTTCACTTCAACTTTCATAATATTTTCTTAAAATTTATATTCATTTCAAATTTCATCGAATATCTTAAGATTTATGTTCACTTTAATTCTCACCAATATTTTACGAATACTTATATTTCCTTAATTCATTCAGATTATCTTAAGATTTATGTTCAAATTATATTAGATTATCTTAAATTTATGTGCACTCAATTTTCATCAGTTTTAAGAAATATTTTCTTCAAATTTCACCATATTTTGTGAATTATATTCACTTCAAATTTCATCGATTTTCTTAAGATTATATTGACTTCAAATTTCACAGTTCTTTAGATTTATATTAACTTCAAATTTCATCGATTTTTGAAGACTTATATTCATATTAAACTTCATCAGTTTTTAAGCTTTATATTTCCTTCATTTCATAAGATTTTCATAAGATTTATATTCACTTAAATTTATTAGAATATCTTAAGATTTATATTCTTTAATTTTCCCATTTTACGAAGACTTATATTCACTTCAATTTCATGGTTTTCTAAGACTTATACTTACTTCAAATTTCATGATTTTAAGATTTATATCCACTTCAATTTCATCATATTTTCTTAAGATTTAGGTTCACTTCAATTTCACCAGATTTTCGAAGACTTATATTCACTAAATTTCACGGATTTTCTAAAGTTATATTCACAATTTCATGATTTATTAAGATTTTATTCCCTTCATTTTCATTAGATTTCTTAACATTTATATTCATGAATTTCATCGGATATCTATAAGTTCACTTCAATTTCTGATTTTTTAAGATGATATTCACTTTAAATTTCACCAGTTTTCTAAGATTTATATTCACTACAAATTTCATCAGTTTTATTTAAGATTTATATCTCCTTCATTTTAAATCAGTTTTCTTAAGATTTATATTCACTTCAAATTTCATGACTATCTTAAGATTTTTTATTCACTAATTCTCACCATATTTTAAAGACTTATATTCACTTAAATTCTATCGGATTTTCTAAAGGCTATATTCACTAAATTTCATCATTTTCTTAAGACTTATATTCATTCAGTTACATTAGATTGTCTTAAGATTTATGTTCACTTCAAATTTTATCAGATTATCTTAAGGTTTATATGCACTTCATTTTCATGGTTTTACGAGACTTATATTCACTTCATTTCACTAGATTTTCTTAAGACTTATATTCACTTCAATTTCACGGATTTTCTTAAGATTTATATTCACTTCAAATTTCATCAGTTTCTAAGATTTATATTCACTTCAATTTTCACCATATCTTTTGAAGACTTATATTCACTTAATTTCACAGATTTTGAAGACTTATATTCACCAAATTTCATTGAGTTTATTTAGTTTATATTTCCTTCAATTTCAGTTTTCTAAAGATTTATGTTCACTTAATTTCATCGGACTATTTTAAGTTAATGTTTACTTTAATCTTCACAGTTTCGAAGACTTATATTCTCTTAAATTTCATCATACTTTTTAAAGACTTATATTCACTTCAAATTTCACGAGATTTTACGAAGACTTATATTCACTAAATTCGCGATTTTACGAAGAGTTATATTCACCTAAATTTCATCAGTTTTTAACATTTTATTTTCTTGATTTTCATCATTTTCTTAAGATTTATATTCACTTTAATTTCATTAATTATCTTAAGATTTATATTCACTTTAATTCTCACCATATTTTAGAGACTTATATTCATAAAATTATATCGGTTTTGAAGATATATTCTTTCAAATTTTCATTAGATTTTCTAAGACTTATGTTCACTTCAAAGTTCATCGATTATCTTAAGATTTATATTTCTTCATATTTTATCGGATTATCTTAAGGTTTATGTGCTTCAATTTTCCTCAGTTTCGAGATTATATTCACCAAATTTCACTAGATTTTGAGACTTATATTCACTTTAAATTTCACGGATTTTACGAAGAGTTATATTCACTTCAAATTTCATCAACTTTTTAAGATTTTATTTCCTCAATTTTCATTAGTTTACAAGATTTATATTCACTTCAAATTCATCGGTCTATCTAAGATTTATATTCACTTCATTTTCACTATTTTGAAGGTTATATTCTCTTCAAATTTAATACATTTTTGAAGACTTATATTCACGTCAAATTTCATCGGTTGTTTATGGTTTATATTTCCTTCAAATTTCAGATTTTCTTAAGATTTATATTCACTTCAAATTTCATCATACTATTTTAAGTTTATGTTCACTTTAATTTTCACCAAATTTACGAAGACTTATATTCACTTAAATTTCATCACATTTATTAAGACTTATATTCACTTCAAATTTCATCACATTTCATAAGACTTATATTCACTTCAAATTTCATCAAATTTTCTTAAGATTTATATTCACTTCAAATTTCATGGATTATCTAATGATTTATGTTCACTTAATTTTCATCAACTTTTTGAAGACTTAAATTCACTTCAATTTAAGCAATTTAAGAACTAATATTCACTTCAAATTTCATTCAGTTTTATTTAGGTTTATATTTCTTCCAATTTCATCATTTTTAAGATTATTTTCACTTCAAATTTCATGAGACTATATTAAGTTTATGTTTACTTTAAGTTTCACCAAATTTAAAGACTTATATTCACTTAAATATCATCATATTTAAAGACCTATATTCACTTCAAATTTCATCACATTTACCTAAGACTTATATTCACTTCAAATTTCATCAAATTTTCTTGAGATTTATTCACTTCAAATTTCATCAGTTTTTAAGATTTGCATTTCCTTCAATTATCATTAGTTTCTTAAGATTTATATTCACTTCAAATTTCATATTTTTTAGATTTGCATTTTCTTCAATTATCATGATTTTCTTAGATTTATATTCACTTCAAATTTCATCAGACTATCTTAACACCTATGATCATTTAATTCTCACCATATTTTACGAAGACTTATATTAAATTAAAATTCTATAAGATTTTGAAGACCTATATTCACTTAATTTCATCATATTTGCTTAAGACTTATATTCACTTCAAATTTCTCAGATTATCTTAAGATTTATATTCACTAATTTTCACCAGTTTTAGAAGATTTATATTCACTTCAAATTTCACCATACTATCTAAGATTTATGTTACTTCAATTTTCATGATTTTTGAAGATTATATTCACTTAAATTTCACTGATTTTTTAGAAGACTTATATTCACGACAAATTTCATGATTTATTTAGGTTTATATTTCCTTCAAATTTTTGATTTTCTTAAGATTATGTTCCTTTCAAATTTCATCGGACTATTTTAAGTTTATGTTCTCTTTTATTTTCACAGTTTAAGACTTATATTCACTAAAATTTCATCATATTTTGAAGACTTATATTCACTTCAAATTTCAGATATTTTCTTAAGACTTATATTCACTTCAAATTTCATTGGTTATTTAAGTTTATATTCACTTTTTATTTTGATTTTTGAAGACTTATATTCATTTCAAATTTCATGATTTTCTTAAGATTTATATTCGCTTAAATGTAATCAGTTTTTAAGATTTATATTTCCTTCAATTTTCATCAGTTTTCTTAAGATTTATATTCACTCAATTTCATGACTATCTTAAGATTTATGTTCACTTTAATTCTCACCATATTTTCTAAGACTTATATTCACTTAAATTTCTACAGTTTTCACAAGACTATATTCACTTCAAATTTTCATGATTTTCTTAAGACTTATCACTTCAAATTTAACAGTTTTATGAAGACTTATATTGTCAAATTTCATCGAGTTTATTTAAGTTTATATTTCTTCCATTTTCATCAGTTTTCTTAAGATTTATATTCACTTCAAATTTCATAGTTTTTACTTTATTCACTTTAATTTTCACCGAATTTTAAAAGACTTATATTCACAAAATTTCATCATATTTTCAAAAGACTTATATTTACTTCAAATTTCATCACGTTTCTTAAGACTTATATTCACTTCAAAATTCATCAA
Organism: Vicia sativa; assembly: GCA_021764765.1. NCBI lineage: Eukaryota > Viridiplantae > Streptophyta > Magnoliopsida > Fabales > Fabaceae > Vicia > Vicia sativa. The sequence goes on from CM038793.1 coordinate 8,070,377, forward strand.
ATTTTTAAGATTTATATTCACTTCAAATTTCATCGATTTCTTTTAAGATTTGTTCCTTAAATTATCATCAGATTTTCTTAGGATTTATATTCACTTCAAATTTCATCGGATATCTTAACATTTATGATCACTTTAATTCTCACCATATTTTTTGAAGACTTATTCTTAAGTTCTATGATTTTACGAAGACCTATATTCACTTCAAATTTCATATTTGCTTAACACTTATATTCACTTCAACTTCATCGATTATCTTAAGATTTATATTCACTTCAATTTCATGATTTTTGAAGACTTATATTCACTTCAATTTCTGATTTTCTAAGACTTATATTCACGTCAAATTTCATGATTTATTGAGTTTATATTTCTTCAAATTTCATCATATTTTCTTAAAATTTATATTTACTTCAAATTTCATTAGACTATTTTAAGTTTATATTCACAGATTTTCACCAAATTTTTTGAAGACTTATATTCATTTCAAATTTCATGATTTTCTTAAGATTTATATTCGCTTCAAATTTCATGGATCTTTTTAAATTTATATTTCCTTCATTTTCAGTTTTCTTAAGATTTATATTCACTTCAAATTTGATTAGACTATCTTAAGATTTATATTCACTTTAATTCTCACCATATTTTAGAAGACTTATATTCACTTAAAATTCTATATATTTTTAGAAGACCTATATTCACTTCAAATTTTTCTTCAAATTTTCTTAAGACTTATATTCACTTCAATTTCATGATTATCTTAAGATTTATGTTCACTTCATATTTTAGGATTATCTTAAGGTTTATATTAGCTCCAATTTCACAGTTTTGAAGAGGATATTCACTTCATTTCATAAGTTTTTTAAGATTTTATTTCCTTCAATTTTCATGATTTTTACGAGTTATATTCACTTCAATTTCACAGTTTTTAAGATTTTATTTCCTTCAATTTTCATCCGATTTTCTTAAGATTTATATTCACCTCAAATTTCATGAGATCTAATATTTATGTTCACTTTAATTTTCCCAAGATTTTATGAAGACTTATATTCACTTCAATTTCATGAGATTTTGAAGACTTATATTCACGTCAAATTTCCTCACATTTATTTAGATTTATATTTCCTTCAATTTCATGATTTTCTTAAGATTTATATTCACTTCAAATTTGATGTTATCTTAAGATTTATGTTCACTTTTATTCTCACCATATTTTGAAGACTTATATTCACTTAAAATTCTATCAGTTTTACGAAGACCTATATTCACTTCAAATTTTCATCAAATTTTCTTAAGACTTATATTCACTTCAATTTCATGATTATCTTAAGATTTATATTCACTTCATATTTTATGAGATTATCTTAGGTTTATATTACTTCAAATTTCACAGTTTTCAGAGGATATTCACTAAATTTCATAAGTTTTTAAGATTTTTATCTTCAATTTTCATGATTTTTAGAAGAATATATTCAAATTTCATAGATTTTTAAGATTTTATTCCTTCAATTTTCATCCGATTTTCTTAAGATTTATATTCACTTCAAATTTCACGGACTATCTAAGATTTATGTTCACTTTAATTTTCCCAAGATTTTATGAGACTTATATTCACTTCAATTTCACAGATTTTGAAGACTTATATTCACGTCAAATTTCCTCACATTTATTTAAGGTTTATTTTTTCTTGATTTCATAGTTTTCTTAAGATTTATATTTACTAAATTTCATCAATTTTTTATATTTTATTTCCTTCATTTTATGATTTTCTTAATATTTATATTCACTTCAAATTTCATCAAACTATCTAAAGATATAGTTCACTTCAATTTCACATATTTTTTTGAAGACTTATATTCACAAATTTCTTGATTTTGAACACTTATATTCACTTCTAATTTCATGATTTTTTTAAGATTTATTCCTTCAATTTTCATCGATTTTCTTAAGATTTCACTTCAAATTTCATGAGACTATCTTAATTTATGTTCACTTTAATTCTCACCATATTATATTCACTTAAAATTCTATCGAGATATTACGAGACCTATATTCACTTCAAATTTCATAAGATTTTTAGAAGACTTATATTCAATTTCATTGATTATCTTGAGATTTATTCATTAATTTTATCAGTTACCTTAGGTTTATATGCAAATTTCATGATTTTAGAAGGCTTATATTCACTTCAAATATCACTAGATTTCTAAAGACTTATATTCACTTCAAATTTCACGAGATTTTCTGAAGAGTTATATTCACTTCAAATTTCGTAGTTTTAAGATATTTATTTCTTCTTATTTTCATCGATTTTCTTAAGATTTATATTCACTTCATTTTTCATTTATATCTAAGATTTATGTTCACTTTAATTTTCCCAAGATTTTATGAAGACTTATATTCACTTCAATTTCACAGTTTTTCGAAGACTTATATTCATCAAACTTCCTCACATTTATTTAAGGTTTATTTTCCTTCAAATTTCATCAGTTTTCTTAAGATTTATATTTACTTCAAATTTCATCAATTTTTTATATTTTATTTCCTTCATTTTTAGTTTTCTTAATATTTATATTCACTTCAAATTTCATCATTATCTAAAGATATAAGTTCACTTCATTTTCACCATTTTGAAGACTTATATTCAAATTGATGTAACAGTTTTTGAAGACTTATATTCACTTTTAATTTCATAGTTTTTTTAAGATTTACATTTCCTTCAATTTTCATCTGATTTTCTTAAGATTTTTATTCACTTCAAATTTCATCAGACTATGTTAAGATTTATGTTCACTTTAATTCTCACCATATTTTCTGAACACTTATATTCACTTAAAATTCTATCAGATGTTCTGAAGACCTTTATTCACTTCAAATTTCATAAGATTTTCTTAATACTTATATTCACTTCAAATTTCATCAGATTATCTTGAGATTTATGTTCATTTCAAATTTTATCAGATTACCTTAGGTTTATGTGCACTTCAATTTCATCGATTTTCTAAAGACTTATATTCACTTCAAATATCACTAGATTTTAGAAGACTTATATTCAACAAATAATTTTGAAGAGTTATATTCCAAATTTGTGATTTTTAAGATTTTTATTTCCTCATTTTCATCCGATTTTCTTAAGATTTATATTCACTTCAAATTTCATTGATTATCTAAGATTTATGTTCACAATTTTCCAAGATTTATGAAGACTTATATTCACTTCAAATTTCACGATTTTACGAGACTTATATTCACTTCAAATTTCATCACATTTATTTAAGGTTTATTTTCCTTCAAATTTCATGATTTTCTTAAGATTTATATTTACTTCAATTTCCTCAAACTATATTAAGTTTTATGTTCACTTTAATTTTCAGATTTTAGAAGACTTATATTCACTTAAAATTTTATCATATTTTCAAAGAGTTATATTCACTTCAAATTTCATGATTTTCATAGACTTATATTCATTTCATAAGATTTTCTTAATATTTATATCCAAATTTCATCCATTTTTTTAAGATTTATATTTACTTCATTTTCATGATTTTCTTAAGATTTATTCACTTCAAATTTCATCGGACTATCTTAAGATTTATATTCACTTTAATTCTCACCATATTTTCGAAGACTTACATGACTTAAAATTCTATTATATTTTAGAAGACCTATATTCACTTCAAAGTTCATCGATTTTCTTAAGATTTATATTCACTTCAAATTTCATCGAGTTATCTTAAGATTTATGTTCACTTCAATTTTCACGGATTTTCTAAAGATTTATATTCACTTCAATTTCATCAAACTATCTAAGATTATATTCACTTCACTTTCACGGATTTTTGAAGACTTATATTCCTTCAAATTTCACAGGATTTTAGAAGACTTATATCACTTCAAATTTCATCAGTTATTTAAGGTTTATATTTCCTTCAATTTCATCGATTTTCTCAAGATTTATATTTACTTTAAATTTCATTGGACTATTTTAAGTTCATATTCACTTTAATTTTCACCATTTTTGAAGACTTATATTCACTTAAAATTTCATCATTTTCTAAAGACTTATATTCACTAAATTCATCGATTTTCATAAGATTATATTTACTTCAAGTTTCATCATTTTCTTAAGATTTTTATTCACTTCAAATTTTATCAAATTTTTTTTAAGATTTATATTTCCTTCAATTTCATGATTTTTGTAGATTTATGTTCATTTTAATTATCACCATATTTTACGAAGACTTATATTCACTTAAAAATTCTATCAGTTTACGAAGACCTATATTCACTTCAAATTTCATTAGATTTTCTTAAGATTTATATTCACTTCAAATTTCATCGATTATATTAAGATTTATGTTCACTTCATTTTATCAGATTATCTTAAGGTTTATGTACTTCAATTTCATCAGATTTTACGAAGACTTATTTCATCAAATTTCACTAGATATTACGAAGACTTATATTCACTTTAAATTTTACGGATATTACGAAAGTTATATTCACTTCAAATTTCATCGATTCTTTTAGATTTTATTTCTTAAATTTTCATCAGTTTTCTTAAAATTATATTTACTTCAAATTTCATCGGATTATCTAAATTTATGTTCACTTCAATTTTCACCAGTTTTTGAAGACTTATATTCACTTCAAATTTCACGAATTTCTTAAGACTTATATTCACGTCAAATTTCATCAGATTTCTTTAAGGTTTATATTTCCTTCAAATTTCATCAGATTTTCTTAAGATTTATGTTTATTTCAAATTTCATCGGACTATTTTAAGTTTATGTTCTCTTTTATTTTCACGGATATTACGAAGACTTATATATTCACTAAAATTTCATCATATTTTCTACGAAGACTTATATTTACTTCAAATTTGAATATTTTCTTAAGACTTATATTCACTTCAAATTTCATTAGATTATCTTAAGATTTATGTTCCTTAAAATTTCATCTTATTTTCTAGACTTATATTCACTTCAAATTTATCAAATTTTCTTAAGACTTATATTCACAAATTTCATCAAATTTTCTTAAGACTTATATTCACCAATTTCATTGATTATCTTAAGATTTATGTTCACCTCAATTTTATCGGATTATCTTAGGTTTATGTGCACTTAATTTCATCAAAATATCTTAAGATTTATTCACTTTAATTTTCACCGATTTTCTATAGACTTATATTCATATAAAATTTCATCATATTTTTGAAGACTTATATTCACTTTAAATTTCATCATATTTTCTTAAGATTTATATTCACTTCAAATTTCATCAGTTATCTTAAGATTTATGTTCACTTCAATTTCACGATTTTACGAACTTAAATTCACTTCAATTTCACGATTTTTGAAAGTTATATTCACTTCAATTTTCATTAAATTTTTAAGATTTTTATTTCCTACAATTTTCATGAAATTTCTTAAGATTTATATCACTTCAATTTCATACAGTTATCTTAAGATTTTAGTTCACTTGATTTCACCATATTTTACGAGACTTATATTTACTTGAATCACTACGCCAAAATAAGTTTTGGCAACACCACAACGAAGGCACTTTTAAAAAAGTGCTTTCATAGGTTAAAAATAATTTAAGCAAAAAAGCGCTTTCAAAGGTACCCAAGAAAGCGCTTTTAACATTGCTAAAACCTTAGGAAGACCCATCTTAGAAAGCGCTTTTGAAAAGTCTTGCTAAAGTTAACCTTAAAGCGCTTTCAAAAAGCGCCTATAAGCCTTTAGAAAGTGCTTTCAAACCAACATATAGGCTATGATCTGACGCTTTTAAGAAAAAGCGCTTTCATAAATAATGTATATTAAAATTAATAAGCCTAAATAAACTTTCAATCTTTCATTCTTAGTTTTTTACCCTCATCATGCTTCTTCTCGGTTCCTGCTTCCTGCCTTTTGATCTTGTTGTTTCTTTGAACTACGCCTTTCCACTGTAAATCTGGGACTCATCGTTCCACCTCCGTCTCGTCTCAAGACTCGTCGTTCTACTCAAATGTCGTCCCAAGCCTCTCACTAGAAACTGGCAGTATTTTCACTTACATCCTTTGCTCACCGTATTTGCTCTTAGGTGTTCTCGTAATCTTACAATGTTTCATTTTTGTTATTGTTTAAGTTGAAGTTTTATTATGGTTTGTTTGTGTCGAAGCTTAGATTAAAGGTTGTTTCATGGCCAATTATAATTTGATGACTTTTGACATGCTGTGAATGTGTTCTTTCTTAACTTCCATCCACCATTAAAATGGACTATGTAGTTAGCATTCAATTATCTTCTTGATGATATGCTAGAGGATGTTATGTGCTCTTTTGATATTTTCTTATGGTTATTAAAATTTATTTATGAAGCGGTGTGGTTTGTTTCTTGATGTTATTTGAGTATGTTTTGATTGGAAGTTTGTATTGAACTCATGGGTTGTTTGTTAATTTAAATCCATTAAAGCTTTGTTGGTGTTGACTTATTCAAACATCTTTGAATTGGTATTTGAGACATATATGTTCATGTGTGTGCTTCCGGATATTGCAAAGTTAAAACACAGTTAAATTTTTGTTTTGGTGATTTTAGAAATTAACTTGTTTTTCATAAATGTTTAGTTCAATTTGAATTATTACTTTATGATATGGTGTAGTCTTTGCCTGGCGGACATGGTAAGTTGGTGCGAATGTGTGATTTAATTGATGTTTAATGCACGAGTTATGTTGCTTTGATGTTTGGATGACATTTAAATCGAGTTTCGATGGTTTTAATTGACTTTTTCTTGGTTCATGATATGATGTGTTGTTGTCAGGATTTGTAAATGGTAACGTATCTTAGTTTTAATTCATGAATATTATAGTGGTTTCGGGCATTTGTTTAGCATGGCATGAAGTTTGTTTGGTTTTGATCCAACTTTTGTATTAACATTTGGTTCATTCTAATTCCTGATGTTTTTTATATGTACAACGCTTTTCCTATGTTTCGTGAGTCGACTTACGGCGTTACGATAAATCAAATTTCTTCCTCAATTCTTTGATCTTTGTGATAAATTTGTCTAAAATTGCATGAATACGGTGTATTTACTTGCTAGGATTCATTCTGTGTATACTTCGCGTTTTGTGAGAAGCGCATTATCTGGATTTGTGCCCTAATTAGTTGTTTTGTTTAGTTTAATTAGTAAAACCTTGGATAAGACATGGATGTTTTCAAATCGATTGTCGGAAAGTACGAGAATAGGGTATCAAAATTCGTTTAGTTTGTTGTTATGCCGCTGAAGACCCGGTCGATGACATATCCTTGAGTTGTTGTTATGGGAGTTGGGTTGACGCGGTTCTGTTGGCATCGCATTTAATACGGTATGGAATTGATAAAAGTTATACGTGTTGGAATATGCATGGTGAGAAAATGGTGAGAAAAGCAACGGGAATGTTGAATTGGGGGATAATAGGACCTATGATTCAAGCAATGATTACGCGGATACATACGGTTGTGATCGTGTTGAAGGATTGCGAGCACTTGAAGATCTTAATGATTGTCCCAAATGTTCGAGAGGTTGGTGTTAAGCGATGGAAACCATTGTATAATGGTTGCACAAAAATCACAAGATTGTCTACGGTATTAAGTTATACAACTTAAAAGCGGGCAATGGATGGTCGGGAAAGCGTTCCGCAGTTATTAGCCTTATGAAGATATGCTACCAAAGGATAATGTTCTTCCCATTCGAGCGTGGGGCCAAAATATGTTGTACCCTATTGGCATGAGCTATTATAAGATACGTATGTCCAAGATTATGTTTTGTTTGACGAGTATGCATCGTTAAATGAGTGTCTAAATCGGTTCCCCGATATAAGAAAAAGTTGTCTCTGATGATGGTCTTATGGTATTTTCCTAATTCGAGATTTAAGCGCGTATCATAGTGAAACGATTCAAGACACTTGACTTGGCATGGATGAAAGATTATTGAAGAAAATTTGACATACGGTAGATTCACCACGATTGGATGAAAATGATAATGATTATCTTGAATTTGGAAAAGAAGCAAGAAACCAAACGGCATTGTCTCGATGGAATGAATCCATGGTATTCAAAGTATCTCGCATAGCACATGGCGTGTTCTTATGATTTATAACCCTACGTGGCTATGTATGAAGTGTAAGTACATGATGTTATCTATGTTAATTTACGGGCCTAAACTGAAATGATATAGCGTACTTGGAACCTTTAATCAATTTGAATATTTTGTGAAGAACGTGTGGAGGTTTATGGCGGGTATAGGAAAGTTTCAACTTGAGGGTGATATTGTTTGGAATAATTAACGATTTTCCGATACGAAAAATCTATCGGGTATAGCATTAAAGGTGAAAACCGTGTCACGTATGTGAAGATGGAACCGTCGTCATGATTGAAACTTTGTCATAAGAATGTATTTCGGTCATCATAGATTCTTAATTTCTAAACATCAATATCGTGGATGGAGAAAGCGTTCAGGAGATACAGAACAACGTGAGTTCCACTGGATTGACAGTGATCAAATTTTGAAAGGTGAAAGATGTGATTCATTTGACAAGCCTTTTTATCATAGTTGTCACAGTGGGTGGAAGAAGAGGTTGATTTTTTGAATGCCATATTGGAAATATTTTTACATAAGACATTTTCTTGATGTGATGCATATTGAAAAATGTATTTGATGATGCTATTGGTACATTACTCAATATAAAGGAAGTAAGGGATGACCTTAACAAGGAGACATGATACAAAGGGAATAAGATCTGAATTGGGACCCGTGAAGAAAGGAAGACGGACATATCTACCACTACTGTTTACACTCATCTAGAAAGGAAAAAAACATTGTGTAAGTTCTAAGTGAAGTTAAAGTTCCGTAAGGCTACTCATCGGATATTAGAAGACTTGTGTAAAGACGCATGATTGCCATGTTATAATGGAACATTTTCTCCGATAGTATCGTTCTATTCGCGGAAAAAGTAAGTACTTGACAAAATAAATTGTGTTTTTCTTCAAGAATTTGCGGTAGGTGATCGATCCCGAGGTCTAACATTGCAAAAGAAATAGTTATTCCTTTGTGTGAGCTTGAAATGTATTTTCCTCCGTTTTTGACATAATGGTTCATCCGGTTGTTCATATTGTGAAAGAGACCTGATTGTGCGGACCAGACTTATATGAGATGGATGTACATTGAATGTTATATGAAAATATTAAAAGGGCATGTGAAAACCGAAGTCGACGGAGGGTTATATTCCGACGATACATTATTGAAAGCGGTTGAGTTTGTACTAAATATCATCAAATGTTCATCAATTGGACTCTCTAAATCTCATATTGTTGAAAAAAAAGAAGGTAAAGCTAATTGGAAATAAAGTTGTCACAATATCAAGGGTTCGAACCGGATCGGTGCATTTGTATGTTACGCATAGATTGAGTTGAGTAGTATGTTGAAATGCACAAGGTGTTCGTCGAGGTTTAAATCAGAATAGAAATGAGTATTGGATTGAGCGAGACATGATCAAGTTTTATACCATGGTTTAAGGAACACATTTATTCAAAGTATTGTTAGGATCCTTGATATAGAAAGGTTGAGATATTTAGCATATGGTCCAAGTTTGGTTGTGTTTTCTTATCGTGCATCTAATTAATGGATACATTTTATACCAAAAACAGGATGATAAAAGTACCATGCGAAATAGTGGTGTCACCTTGGTAGCTGAAGCAATGCATATCAAGTGTGAAGGACTTAAACCCATTTGTCTATCATATTTTGGGGTTATCGGCGCGTTTGGGTGTTTGATTACAAGAAATTTGATTCTGTATATTTGGTTGCAAGTGGGTTGAAAATAATAATGGCATACAAATGGATAAGTCGAGGATTTTTGCAAGTGGATCTTAACGGGGTGGGTACAAAGATGAGCCTTTCATTCTAGCCTCCAAGCTTAAACAAGTGTTCTATGTCATTGATCGACAAGTACGAAATATTATAGTCCTTTTATCTAACAAAGTAATTTATGAAAACATTGGAATCAGGCGTATTGGTGTTGACAATCTTGACCAAAATGATCAAATGAGAATGAATCATGTATTAGAAATGATCATATGAGGTATTGGATCAATCCAACCGCTTCAGTTGTTAGAAGACAGGTAGAACATTTTCCTAAAAGAAAGAAAGAGGCGTTAGTGAAAAAGGTAATAGTATATAATTATAGCCTATATCATTCAATAAAATTTAAATATATGTCATTTCATTTTTTTCTTTATAGTATATATGATTATGGATTTTATATTTATCATTTCATTTTGTTTTTCATTATTACAATCGAATGGCTAGTATACATGTCTCTTCTCACTAGATGGAAAAGGAGAGTTGGATGAGGGTAAAGAAAAAATTTGATGAGATAAAGTACACAGCCATGGTTGTTGTTATTTTCTTTATCTTGACAATAATGTGTTTTAAATACTTATACTAACATAACACACATATGTTGAGACAATTTATAGTTATTTTGTACATTATTTGTGGTCCTAACAATGTCTTTATATTTAATTTGTATATTTATTCTAGTATTTTGCTTTAATTAGGTTTTTATCTAGTTTTGTTTAATATATGTATTATTTGACTTTAGTTACTCTTAATTA